>JANHFX010019487.1:81481-93744 GCA_027560015.1 Chloroceryle amazona
CAGGCTGCCCAGGGCAGGGGTGGAGTCCCCGTGATCCCTGGAGGGGTTTCCAAGCCGTGGAGCTGTGGTGCTGAGGGACAGGGTCAGTGGTGCCCGGGCAGTGCTGGGGGAACAGCTGGACTTTGACAAATCTTAAAGGTCTCTTTAAACCAAAAGGATTCTATGATTCTACAGGCTTTTCAGATATTCTCCTTTAGTTATAATCTGCTTCTGCTCAAGAATGAAAAAAAGAAACCCGCATGCCTCTAGTTTGAAGCTCAGACTAAAACAATTTTTTCAGTTTCTAAATCCTTTCTAAGTAGGTACAGGACTTAAAGTATTAATTATTTTCCTGCTAATCCAGTTTAATTAATAAGATATTTAGAGGAAGGGCATGCTGGGCTAAGAGCAGCACTGAATGATAATAACAGATGTTATACTAAAAGTATGGAACATGCTGCCTTCCTTTAAGACAAATCTTCCTCCCAAGCAGGTCTCATATATTTAAGTGCATAAGCTGCTATGCTACTGGCTGGATCAGATGGAAAAAAATTGCAATCACTTTAGATGAAAAACACATTTGAATCTAACACCCCGGACAATGAAATGTTTCACTCGGTCTGGATTTCCCTGGAAAAGATTGCCAGTTCTTTTACGAAGGATTTTCTCTTCAAGCACAAAGCTGACACAAAATAAATTCATTCACTCTCCATTGAGAAGGGATCCATTCACAGCAGAGCGTAAAATAAAAACCTCTGGATTAATCCTGGATTCATGAGAACCTTGTAAATACTGCGATGGGGAAAAATGAAATATAATTAATATTTAACAAAAGATGTATTACTTCACTGGCGAGTTTCCTTGGTGATTAACCTCATTTTTTCACTTGTACAATCTTCCAGGAGATTAGAAATAAGCATTAAGCCCTATTTATGGAGTCTACTAGTGCCAGAAAACTGGTTACCTTAACAAATTAATTCATTCTCCAAAAACCTCTCAGTTATGAGCTTACAGAAATGAGCATATGTGTATTTTATGGTATAAGCGCACAGATTTTGCCAGTGTGCTCTGCAGGACGCTGCTTCTTTTAAGCTCTGATGAAGAAACAGTGGGAAATGTTTTTGTTAATGTTTCCGAGATGGTGTTTTTGAACTCGTCCCTCAGGAGCAGCACCCCTCCGCTGTTCAAGCAGAGCTTTTCTCTGTGGCAGACCCATTAAGATCAGTAAAGCCTTGACAGGGTCAGAAG
This sequence comes from Chloroceryle amazona, assembly GCA_027560015.1. Taxonomy (NCBI): domain Eukaryota; kingdom Metazoa; phylum Chordata; class Aves; order Coraciiformes; family Cerylidae; genus Chloroceryle; species Chloroceryle amazona. The sequence continues at coordinate 82,709 of JANHFX010019487.1, forward strand.
GATTTCCTGCCCCTCCGTTCTGGAAATCAAGAACAGTTTTGTCTTTATTCCTCTAATAAGCTGCCACGCTCCGTGATGGCAGTGACTGTGGGCTGCTCCTCCAGCTGAGAAGGTGAAGCACACACTGCTGCCTCTGTGCCAAGAGCTTCTGCTGCTCCATTAACCAGCCAAAGAGGCGTTTGCGTAGTTAGGACGCATGACCTTACTGTCCCTTCCACCCTTCCTTCCAAGATCAAAACATCTCCGATGAACTCTTCCAACCTGCATCTATCTGTACGAGAGTAAACCTGCATCCTTTGCATAACTTATGCTGCTGCATTAAACCAAGGAGCAGACTAAATAAACAAGTCCTGTCCTTTCTTCTCATCTGACAGCTGAAACTAAACCCCAGCCTGTGCTCGCCAGTTGAATCTTAACTTCATCTTTTTCTGCGGTTGCCCTTGGCCTTTGTCTTAAAAAGCACTGAGGGTTGCTTTGCATGAATTCATCCTTCAAAGGCCACTGTAATTTTCATGATGTCTTTAGGAAGCAAGGGTCATTATAGGAATGGAGCTTAGAGCAGCAGCTTTCTGGTGCATTGATTACATTTGGATTCAACAGGCAGAAATTTGTTTTGCTAATAATTTAGATCTGAATAATTAGAAACAAGTCAACCAATTGCTTTGAACATTATTAAGAAAAACAACCATCAGTATCTCCTTTAGACTTGCAAGGAAGAAGAGGTTTTCAGATGTGATGGACTATATATCAAAATATGTTACATCACCTTCAAACTCTTCCAACTACGTAGACTTTCTTGATAATCAAATGGAGCCAGAAAAATCTGATACAATTTTTTGTAGTGTGGGCTTCTGCCTCCAAGTCGGAAGAGCAAGTCTTGGGCATGACTGACCTCAGCCTAATGTAAGCTTCTAAAACAGGCTGACATGCACCTTGCAAGTGCCTGTTAGTCTTTACTGACCATAAAAGAAGCTCAGAGTGAGCAGCTGAGATTCAGATGCATAAACTTAGGGCTGAATCCACTTCTGAAATCAAAACTGACTAAATAGGGTAGTTTTAAGAAAAGAAATGCTGCTGCAGATGAAAGTCGCAGACATTGCTGAGGAAAATGTAGATGAGTCAGCTCACACAGAGCTCCATTAATTTGGGGATTGTTTCAATAGCTGTGGCATGGCACCCAGCGTTGCTGCTGTGAGCTTGGGGTTTGACCAATGCCAAAACATAGCTTGCTTGAAATAACTGTTTTGCTTTGCTCAGTACTAAATATGATTTTTACTTGGCTTCAACACTCGTAAGTCTCTTGAAGCATGAGGGAAGAAAAGAATATTCCAATAGGTTTCTGAATCTTTGAGATGTAAAGCGTGTTACAGAAGTTTTGGGTGTGTCTAATCTCAGCCTGGGAAAAAAGGGGTCAAAAAACCCCCGACAAAAAGACCACCAAAACAAAAATAAGGCACAAAACAATAAAACAAAAAACGAAACTGCACAACCACCTCTCTATTAATTTTATTTCCAGTCTTGCAAGTACAACTGGATTTGGTTTAGATTATGACTACTTAAAACACCAGGAGGATGATATTAGGGCATCTTGCTTCCACTCAAACTCAGATCAGCTCAAGACACTAGTGCATCTCTGGTAAGAAGCACTGGACAAAGAGCATGGTAAACCTTCATCTGTGATGGGAAAGCCTTTGAAATTACACAGTAAAAACATCCACATTCCTTAGAGAATGCAGGATGAAACCTAAAATCCCTGTTTAGTGACCAGAAGCATTTAGGAGGTATAACAGTTGTCACGCTTGGTAACTACAGGTAAAAACTGAATTATCTCTTCCTTAGTGATGGGGAAAGAAAGTAAAACAGGGGAAGAAGCTGAAATCAGCCTTAAGAAACCCCCAGATTTAGACTGATCATGACTAGACATAAACTGCCAGAGGAACAGACTTGGGAGGAAAATGGATTCAAAGTCAAATCTGTAAACACAGAATTGCAAGAGCTAAACAAAATATGGCAAAGCACATTAAGCAAAGAAGGTCACAATACAGCAACACAACTCGGAAACACAGCATACAACCATGACTTCAGCAAACACAAGGAAAGGCAGAGAAAGGAAATCTGAACAACTCTACCCTAATTAACAGAAGCAACTGAACTAAAGAAATCAGAAAACTAATCCAAGAGCAGATGGACTATAATTTTTTCATATAGAAGGACTGAAATAAAATTCAATCAAAGAAGCTGCCTTGCCAGGGAAAGAAAATTCAAGCTAGATCCAAAGAAACCCAACCTAATGGATTTCATAGGCCAAGCAGAGCAAGCCTGCAGAAGATGAATACATGAAAATGTGAGATAAAACTACAAATCTTAACAAGTATAACAAAAGGTGTGTGTTCAAAAAAAAAATCTAAGAAAATGGAAGTGAAAATGACTGTAGCCACTACCCAGCTAATAAACAGCAAACCAGAACTTCCCTGTGTCAATGAACGGTGTAGCATTTTGGAAAGATTTGCATTTTCATCTCCTCTCTATATAATTCCTCCTGTTCTTCCCTCTGTCCTTCTGCACAGTGTTTTCATGAATTCCTAGGTAATATTAGGTCAAGAACTGGAAAACCGAGCCACTGACAAGTATTTCTTTCCACAACTTAATGAAAAATGAGGCTCTGAAGCTTAATTAAAGAAATTTGCAGCAAGGTAACATAGCATATCTTAGAGAACACCTGCTCTGCAATTACGGTGTGATTGCAGCACAGAAAGCCATACCCTGGGCGTCCTGAGGATATATAATTTAGGCATCAAAAACAGTAATGAGGGGGTGGTACTGACTTACTTGAAGGCTTTCATCCAAGTAAGAAACCTGGCAAGTAGAAAAGCCTATGCTGAAGTCCATACTGCTACCAGCACCCTAAGTAGCTATAGCTCGATTAAAGATAAACTGAGCATAGCTATTGCCACCAGTGCTCTAACTGCAAGGGAACTGGGCCTTAAGTGCCAGCAGAAGGCAGCTGACGCAGTCCTTACGATAGGAGACCCATTCAGGTTCTCACATGGACCCCTAGCAGATGAAATGATGGCTTCTCCTACAGGCTTCTGCAGAAGTTGCAGTGTCAGTATGAACACGGGTTCTGAGCCTCAAGCCTTTGCAACCAGATGAGTGATGACGTCTGAAAGAAATATGTAGGCACATCATCATCAGCTGTACAACCCAAAGAACAGTTGCTTTTTACATGTGACTCAACTTGCTTCAGGCACCTTGCAGCCTCAGATTTCTGTAAGTACACCAAACAAGAGCTATGCTAAAAGCAAATCAGCGAAGAGCTGGGTGGGGTATCTGCAGTGTGTTTTCCTTAGCCTGAGAAGATGGTACCCAGACAGATGATAGTGCAGTAGGGAACTGCAGTGTCATCTGTAATGTCAGAAATACCTTTTGCAATATTCTCCTGCAGAACAGTTCAAAGGACTTTCCTCAAAGCAAAACCCAAAGCATCTGCATGGTGGGCACTGCTAGGATAAGATAATGACTCCTGCAACTCTCTGAAGCTGAACAGAACTCTCTCCAGAACAGAGTTTACACATGGGATATAAATAACCAGGCAAGCTGCTGCTTTTGGATTTGCTCCTCATCAGACAACACATCCAGATGGCAAAATACAGGGCAGAATTTACAGAAACAAGTCTAGCAGATGTCAGGAAACTGGATTCTCCAGAGTAACTTTTAGAGGGTGAAGGAATCAGTTTTCTTGGTATAGAAAGAGGGGAGGAAATATTAAGACAGAACCAAAACAACAGAAGGCTGATGATAAGGGAGGAGGAATGCTTGGACAGAGCACCAGGAGTTGGCAACCAAACTACTGGTCCTTATTTGGTCCCCTTGTCTGATAGCTTGGAGGATCTCTCTGCTGATAGAAAAGAAAGTTGCAGTCAGTAAGACAAGCAGCAGAGCTCCTTCTGTAGTAACAGCAACCTGCTGTGTTAGATGGTCTTACAGCTTGAGTTTACCATGCCACTGTATCTTTACAAACACGTAGTGCCTGATACTCCCAGCCAGGGGATGTGTCAAATGCTGCATCACTGCCTAACGGAACCTTACTTGGGCTGCAGTGAAGAAAGCTTGATCTGCTGGATGCTTCTATTTCACCAGATGAGGATTTGGGAGAACTCAAAGAATACCTGCACATTATCCCAAGTGTGCATTTGCACACAGAACACTGGTGCAGTAATTTACAGTTTAGGAAACAGATCTTCCACTTAGACTGGAATAATTAGTACACAGCAGCCTCCCAAATACACACAGAGCGCAGACGAATGCCGTGTACACCTATTAAAAATAGATGTTACAAAGCATAGCTTGCAACTAACAAATACCTACTTACATCTGAGGTTGGCTCGGCACCTTTTTGAGAGAGAAGCCGCTACAATTTCAGATACTTCTTGGAAACCATCACTACTTTTGTCCACCCAGAAAACCTCAACTAAGCACACACAAATTAAAAATGCATTTGTTAGCAGAATGAACTGGCATCAATCCTTCAACACAGAGCACTGTTAGGAGCCAAACAGGAAATCATTCATTTGATGCTTGATTATAGAAATGACTGAGTCACAAAGCAACAGACACTTCCCCCAAAATAAGAAGATTCCTGAATTGCAGCTGTCACATCATCCAGCAATTATCTTTGGATGGTACTTCCAGCTTGTGCAACAACACTAGCTGCTTGGTACGTAACAGACTTAGTGCTGAAAAAACTGCAAAGTGTCTTTAACACCACTGTCTTATCACCTAATGTAGTGCAAGTCTGCTTCCTAGTTTGGAAGTTGATAATAGTTCAAGCTACAGTATTCTCTTCAATATCTCCGTATTCCAGTGTAAGTGTCCCTACTGTCCAGAACTTAGTAAAGTTTATCTGTTAAATGTGTAGAAAACCAAACAGAAAATTGCTGATGATCTACGGTTAAAAGCAATTACCCAGAAGGAAAAGCCCAGGGTAAACAAGCCAAATATTCTTCACAGCAGTGTTAACCCTTAAGAGCTTCAGCAGAATCTCAGAGTGAAACTCCTCTTTAAAGTAGCTTTGGAAGTCTTACTCAGTAAAGTGTCACTTGGAGAACTTTTCAAAGAAATCAATAAATTGAAGAGTAGTAAACTTCCAAGATGGGGAAGCTTTCTTTCCAGAATTCCTCAGGACATCAAATCCGAAGTAGTAAGTGTGGCACATAACCTAGATAAGATAGAAAAGTGGGAAGTGGCAAAGAGAAGGCTGCCATTTTTTAAGATTTCAAAATCACCTGGGATTTACAGACCAGTAAGCCTGGTTTCCATAGCACCAGTCTAGGAACGGCTATAGAGAACAGAGTCAGCAACAGGAGACCTAGAACAGAAGAGAGAGATGGAAGAAGAATCACCCTGGGTTTGAGGCAGGAAGATCATAGAAGTCAATGAATGAAGATGCTCTGATCCATGAAGGCATCCAGTGCCATCAGAATTCCAAACCCCCTACATTAAGGCCACTGAAAGAATGAACACTGCATGAGGTAAGAGTGAGCATCCTCTAGTGGATTGCTAACGTGCAGATGGCAAGGAGGAATGGCCCATACATAACCCAGAGGGATGTGGTACAACCTGCTCTCTCTTCACAAAGACACATTCTAGCAAGGCTGGCAATAGGGAGATGACAAAATTTGCTGATTGCATTCAAAACTAAAGGCCGACTGCAAAGAGCTACAAAAGATCTTATGATACTAAGTGACGTGTGACAAAATTCAACATTGATAAGAGCAAAAAAGCCCTTTGGGAAAAGGCAGCCCTATCTATACACAATCACAGCTGAATTAGTCATTCCCACTCAGAAGACAGCGCTTGGAAACTCTGCAGAGAATTCTCTGAAAACATCGTCTTAATGCCTGGGGCAGTAAAAAGGAAACCAGAAATTAGGAATTATTAGCAAATAAATGCAGCAGCTTTGTGCTAGTGTAGTAGTGTACAGCTAACACGAGTCTGGTTATGCATCTCCAGACAGACACAGCAGAACTGAGAAAGTTATGGGAAAACTGAAGAAGAATTATTAGAGGGATGTGGCATCTTGTATAGGAGTGAAGAGGAATAGTGAAACTGCTTTTTTTTTGGTCACCTCTCCTTTTATACCAAGGTTGTGGTCCCCTGATATTCACCAAAATAAACAGCAACTGTCACCTGGGCTGTGTTCTGCATGAAGCAGACAGTTCCCCGAAGGAAAACCCACGCAGAAAACATCAGTACACATATTCTACACACCCTCTGGTGGGAGCTGCACCAGACAGGGCTCCCTTGGCCTGGCAGAGCCCTTCAAAGCATCCCCCCAGCACCCCCACTCTTCTGGACCTAGAGAGGAGAGGAAATTCATGCCAGAAGGGCTTTTGCCTTCTGAATGCATGAGGTGCCCTTTGGCAGCAATGCAAGCTCCTGCTCTCACGCACGAAATAAAGAACACCCAAGGAAATGATCAGGGTGCATCTGAGAAAAAGGTGCTTTTGAGAACAATGCCTTTTGTCTTTGTGGAATTAACTGCAAGAGATACACATCGAGGCCAATGGAGGAATTGGGCTTACATGACAATTAAAAAGGGATGGATGATAAATCCACACACGGCTTCTTAATTTGCGTGCAGCTTTTGGCTGATGAATTTTTGAGTGCTGCCATCTGATTTGTTACACGAGGAGGCAGATAAATACGTAGTTACCCTACTTCTGGCATAAACTTGTACTAAACCTAACTGTTAACTGTGAGAAAAGATACTGGGCCACATGGACTTTGGTTTGATCTACTGTGTCCGTCCTTGAGTGTATTTATCTTTAGAGGATGTGTTTAATGAATTGGGGTAAAATACCCTCAATCCCAATGCACAAAACTGTACACAGTATTCAATTATCTAATTGTTGGGAAATATGCAAAGGCTTCTAATTTGCCTTTGAAAGGAACTTGAATTTTATCTCCTTACCATGCATGTCAGGGGATTTTTCTTGTGTGATTTAATCAGACCTGTTAAGTAATACAGAGCTCAATGTCTTAGCATCTGTAACTACAAAAATGGGTCCAGATTTTATTTCTCTTCGCAAAAGTAGCTTACTAGCTACTGTGGCATTCATTAGAACCCTTTCTCAATGTGGGCTTCAGGATTTTTCATTCATTAATTCCAGAGGAAGCAAAGATGTAATTTTTTAAACTTTTTTTTCCTTTCAGGTGAAGGAAATGCAAGAGCGTGTGCTGCATTCCGTGTTGGACAACTCTCCATTATTATTGATTGCTTTCTGACAGTTCAGCACGTGAAATGCCAATGGAATGTGAACCTGAAATCTGCAGTTCTGCCCGGTGTTGGGTAAGGGCTGACTGGAGAAGTTTTTTTAACAAAGAGAATGAAGTCGAGCTGTTCTGCAGATTTTGACTAATGCTTCACAGAAGAGGCTGCAAATCACTGCTCCACGGACAATAGCAAGTTTGATAAAAGCTGGCACTACCTTGAAAGATTTTTTTGAAGATGATCAAAATCCCATTTGTTGTTTTAAATACATTAATTAAAATATTCATGAAGTAGCTTCAAAATTCAGATGTAAGTGATGAAATAATACAATTAAATGATTAACTTTACCTTAATATTCTTCTGTTCTAACTTTACCCTTACATCAGTAAGATTTGGATGATTTATTTTTGTGAAAGTTCACTTATTTCTGTTGCATAATAGCAATCCATGGCAGTCTATTTCTGCCATCATAATTAGTTGCTGTGGAGATGGCTGAAATATCATAGATTATTATAATTGCAAATGAGGAATAAGCAGCAGGAAAAGATGACATTGATAATCTGCAAATATAGCAAGGTTCCTTGAAACCAGTTAACTAGAAGATATTAAATTTGCCACAGTAAAGAGCAGGCTCCCAGAATATGGGGGTGGTGTACATTTTGGATGAATACACTGTGAAGAAACATGACAGTTACGGTTGATGGCATCTTAATTTTAGCCAAATTATCATACAACCCAAGCATCTTCGGATTTTGTTGCATATAGTTTTGCTCAAGGCCTATAGAAGAGCCACTTAGGGTATTCACCTCTATTACTACAAGGTAAAAGCCCCACAGTAGTAGTACATAAAATCAGTAGGTGTTATCCTGAACTAATATCCTTTGGCAGATAAATGAAGGAGAAACAGGTGTTCAAGTATCTGCACGAAAAGTGGCTGGAATTATCCCCTTGACATAGATCTTTAAAAGGCAAGAATCAACCAGCATCTTTCACTGGAGACTAACGAACCTCTTGTGGAGAAAAATAAACTTCCTGATGTACAGTATTACAACAGAACTCCTTTGCATTGCGTCGGGTTTTGCTGTAGGGCTGGTGCCCTCCTCACCGAGAGCTGCAGAACTGGTTCTGTGTAATCCTGCTGCCTTCACACAGCCACCGTGTGCAATTCCAGACCCACAGCGTTATCAAATCTTTGCCTTTTCTGCCTCAGTGGAGTCAAGCAATTGGCCTGCATTAAAATCCCAAAGATTCCTTAAATTATGCTTTTATGAGGAAACATACTTTTTAAAGCTTGACTGAGCTAAATACTCTCTCATGCATTGCTGTTCAGAGCGAATTTGCCACGTTCTGAAACAGGAAGGGAAAGTGAGAAGCATTAAGGGGAGTGAGAAGCAGCTGTTTGTAAAACAAGATTTCTTCCCCTCTCTGAGCATAGCTGAGTGACTGACAGCAGAATGATATTCCCAAGATTTCCATGCCATTACTTGCATGGCATTTAAAACACCAAACCAGTACCTTATTAAGATGATAAAGAAAATGTGGGTGGACTGATCTATGGATGGTAGAGCCTCAGACACAGCGGTGGTTTTATACTGACTGAGCAACTGGGTTTAGTATCACCAAACCATCCGAGTTTGAAGACACTGGAATGGAAAGATCTCCTGTTTGTGCAAAGATAAACTAATATGAGCTGCATTCTGACCCACCCTGATAGTCAGAGAGGAGTTTGCATCACTCACTTCACAAGGCAAAACCTAAAATATGCTCACCTCCTGCTTCATCCATTTATTGTTCCTTTTCAAGCCACTGCTGCTGATGTGGTAGCCTGTTAATTAGGCTAATTTGATGTGAACCCTTTTGTTTTTAAACTGATTTGTTTGTACCTATTAAAGGGCTTTGCTTAGCAGACAATTAAGCAAATAAACAGAAAACTGACAACACATCTGTTTTGGAACTAATCTCTGTGTTGGTCTAACTAGAGAGTGCACAACTCCCACCCTCTCACGAAGGCCAGGCAGGATGTGCAGTGTCTGCCTTTTACTTCTGCATGCTCAATAAAGCCGTGATGTAAATAAAGCTGCACCCTGCAGCCTTCCACATCAGTACCAGGCTGAGGGATGCTCTAATAACACTGAAAAATGATCAAGTTTTATCAAGAATTTTTTTATTCCTCCAATTCCCTTAAAAATTTTAGGCTGCCTGTTGTTACGTATCAATAAATACCAGGACAGTTCTGTGTCCACTTCGGGGCTCCCTGGCACCAGAAAGACACTGACTAACTGGAGCAAGTCCAGCAGTGACCCACCACGATGCCTGAACATGATGTACAAGAGAGGCCCAAGGCAGCTGGATCTAGTCAGCCTCGGGATGCCAACTTCTTCCTGGAGCCACATGAAGAAAGGAGAAGAGGTGATGGACAAGCTGCAGCAGGGGAAATTCTGAGTGGATTCAAGAAAGGTAAGTCCTCACACTATGTGTAGTCAGACATTGAAACTGGTTTCCCAGAGTCCCCACCTCTGGCCCTTGTACTATTTAAGAGTTGACTGGAAAACCTACAGCAACTCCAGAGATGGCCCCGCTTTCAGCAAAGGCTGGACCAGATTATTCTCCAGATACCTGCCAGTCTATATTAGCCCAAGATTTCTCCTGAACAAAAATGAGAAGTGCTGGAGTATGAAGGGACACAGCACACTGACAGATCCTGCTGATACCACTACTGCTGCTGTAGACCTTAGGACACCCAATAAGTTCCACTGCTTTCTCACTAAAAAGAGGTAAACCCCTGCATTATTAATAAAATCTGCTTGGCATTATCTTGAATATTTTGGAACGCAAACCAGCCTTTTATCTTGTCTTTTAGACATCAAGGAGAAGCCAGGTGGGTGTGACTGTTAAGAAAATATTCAGTCAGTACTATATGCAGAGTGGAATGAGGCAAATTCACCACAGGCTTACTGCCTTGGCAAAGAGCAGAAGATAATTAAATAATTATGATTTGATATTTGCAGAAAATGATTTAATGACACTGTATTTATTCAGTCAATGGATAGATATGGACACGCCAGCTGGCTTCCCTCCATCTCAGCATATTATAATGAGTCCTGACTCTTTTTTCATGAGTAAAAATAAAGGCCCAATGTAGGTAACTCATTTCTACACTCACAGTGCCAAATCCCTCTTACTTTATTAGATCTTAGATGAAGTTTCACTAGAGCTCACGCGCTTACTGCAGACACAAATTGATGCAGCAGGGTGCACATATTTTTGCATTACGTAAATTACTCCAAACAATTTTGGAAGTTGCCAGTTCAAAAAATAATTTAATGGTTAAGAATCTATATTTGAAAACAGTTACTGCTGCTTGTCCTATTTGTTTTTTTTTTCTTGGGACATAAAAAAGGGCTGAAAAGAGATAGAGGTGATGAATACTTTCATGCACTGTTTTCATTTAATCTCAGAAATACCAGGTAAAGAAATGCTTGATTTTTCTCTGTTTCTGTTCATGAACAGGGATTGAAATAATATTCATAATGCAATGCTATTGGACTCTGTAAAACTGTTCTCTTCCCCAAAGAGTTAATGATACATGTTTAATTGATGTGACTAAGAACAAACCGTTGAACATACTTGGTAAATATTTTTTTGCCACTGTGTTTTTGAGAGGATGTAAGTTGAACTACTCAGGCTAAGTGTCTTCCAAGGCAGATAAAATCTCTATTTCTAATACAGGAGAAAATGCAAATATAAATGCATAATAATCTCC
>JANHFX010019487.1:101821-113825 GCA_027560015.1 Chloroceryle amazona
CTTCGTGTCTTTTATAGAGAGCTACCTATAGATAGTTTCTTTACTGATAGTAATTCCAGCATGGAGAAGCCCTTGGCTTTCAAAGAGTTGCTCAGTGACTGAGCATCCTGGTTTGAGCTAGAACACAACTAATTCTCTTTAGTGATCTTACTTTTCAGCTCAGACTGTTCTCAGTAACTGCACTTTCTGAAGTTAACTGCAAATTTTTGTAGATGGTGTCTACAAAAGGTGTCTATCACTTCTAGAAGTGATAACACACCATGTTTATAGGCTTTAAGGCTTTTGTTTATCCTTGCTCCTGTGCAGACCAAGGTCACTGCTCAATCTCATGAACCACAATGCAGGGTCCCATCTGTGGGGAAGAGCAGTCAGGACAGGTGACCCCAAACTGACCAACAAGGGATTCCATCCTCTGCAGAACATATTTGGGATAAAGCTGAGGGACCACAAGGGTGAAGCCTTTGACCCTGATCTGTGTGCTTCTGAATCCAGTTCCATAATCCAGCTCCTGAATCCAGTTCCCATCTGTCGCTGAGTCCAGCCTGGGACTTCCCCAGTGCCTGCTCCACTGCATCAGTGGTGTTGGTGATGTAATTGCCATCAGGGGCTTGGGTTCAATATAGGTTTTGTATATATCTGTATATATTTCATTTTATCATTTTCATTAAAGCTGTTATAATTTTCTTTTCCAACCCCAAAATGTCTCTCCCTTATTGCCTTTTTCTTTTGCTTCTGAGAAGGTAGAGGGGTTAACAGAGAGCATCAGTCATTTGTCTAGTTTCCAGCCCAGCCCTAACCCTTGAGATTGAGCAACTTAACCAGAATTTAACGAGGTTCAACAGAGCCTGACAAGGTTTTGCAGCTTTGACCGGGGAGGTTTCCAGCTGTTTTCAGTTGTAGGGCTGGTTGAAATCACTGGATGAAGATTTACGTTAATGTTCAGGGTAGCAAGGATGAGGAGCAAGGTTTACTTAACAATTCCTGAAAGATCAGAAAGGTAAAGGTTGGGGATGAGGAACTTGCTTGGCAGAGAGGCACGGTGATCTCCAACCAGATACAGTACATGGCACTGGAAGCAGTAAGTACACAGCCCCAGGATGATCCCCCACTGACAACAACCCCACCGATACGGTGGAGTCGCTGCCTGTGCCAGGCAGTGTCCCTGCATGGAGAGCTGCAGCAAAGGAGAGGCACGCTCTGCATTGCACAGCAGATTGGTAGCAGAGCCCAGAGCATAACAGTGTTTTCTGATTCCCAGCCCAGCTGCTTAGTCATCACTCCAACTTTAATCAACTTCAAAGTACAATGGAGAACAGAATTCAGAAAAAGTCCCTCCCCTTGCTGCAATTTCTGCCAAACCCGAACTCCAGCTACAAGTCTAAGTAGTTGTGTAATGATGAGAAAAAGTCTTTGGGATAGTGTCAAGGTTTAGAGGTTGGGCCAGCCAGTAGAAAAATGACATATGCTCTCAATTAACCCTTCTCCCTTGCCAGAAGGGAAAGAGAAATGCTGTAAGGGAGAGAGACGTGTGGGTTGGAAAAGTAAAACAGCTTTAATGAAACTATAACAATAAAATGAAAGATATATAAATATATAGAAAACCAATATCAAACCCAGCCCCTCTGATGGCAATCACATCACTGACACCATGGATGCCGTGCAGTGGATACTGAGGAAGTCCCACACTGGACTCAGTGGCAGATGGAAAATGGATTCAGCAGCTGGATTCTGGAACTGGATTCTGCAACACACAGATTGGGATCAAAGGCAGAATGGACAGAGTCTTCCATGGACACTGGCCACTGAAGAAGAGACCTGACCCTTGTGATCCCTCAGCTTTATACTGAATATGATGTACATGAGATGGAATCCCTTGATGGTCAGTTTGGGGTCAGCTGTCCTGGCTGCTTCTCCCTGCAGGTGCTGCCTCTTTCTTACTGCACCCCCAATGTGGCTCATGAGATTTAGCAGGGACCTTGGTCTGCACAGGAGACAGGAAAAGCAAGAGCCCTTCTGCACTAAACAGCCCTTGGTAGTAACTCTAAACATGGAGTCTTATCGTTTCTAGAAGCAGACACTGTCTGCAAAAATCTGCTGTTAAGTTCAGGAAGTGCTGTTACATAGAAGAGACTGAACTTAGTTCTGTTCTAGCCCAAACCAGGACAGGTAGATGGTGAAAAATCTGCAGAGAGGGAAATGGCAGGTGAAAGAGCCCTCTTGCTGCTTGGTGTGGGTGGCACCTGCTGCCCAGAGCCCAGTCTGGGAGCAAAGAAATATACTTTAGATCACCACCTTTTCCTTATGCATGAAAATAATTGAGGTCAACTTAAAAGGAAGGAGAGCTTTCAGACCACACAGGAGGAGGTGTGCAGTGTCCTGACCACACTCCGTTTGTCACCAGCAGGCTCCCAACTCTGGCTCTGGCTGCTCTTCTCATCTACCATTCTCCTGGGCTCTCTCATGAACTAGTGTAACCACCTGAGGGAGAATTCCTTGCTGAACTCCATCTATATGAAATAAATCTGGTTAAGATGAATGGTTTCTAAAGAGCTATATTCTGTGCTGAGCACTTCTTAAATACAGAAACCTGTACACTTATCATCTACTGCCTGGCTAATACCTGCAGAAGAAAATGTATCTGGAAAATGGCAATAAAAATATCTCCAGTAATTTAGAAAGTCTTGCTTGTCGCTGTTATTTGACCCTGAGCAGTGCATGTGTATTGGACAGTCTGTGCTGGGGCAGTCAGCTGTGGATGGTCCCACCAGCCAAATGTTGTTGAGTCACAGAACCATTAACAATGGGGCCATTACAAAAAACCCTGGGTAAACCCATTCATATTGGTTCAAACATCTCTTCCCATATAAAAGTACAGACACGTCATCCAGTTAACTGTGCTTTTTATGGGTAATTGTGTGAGTGAAACTCGACTGTGCAAATATTTATGAAAAGCAAATGTCAATAGGCAGACATGCACGACTGAAATAAATTCAAAATCAAATTCAGATGTGTTTTTCCTAACTAAAATTTATGAAAGTTAGGTATGCTGAAGTGATGGATCTATGCCTGTGCTTTTGCTTTGGGAAAATAAGCTAGTGGGAAAATATGCTAAAGGATGGGCAGTCTGTGAGACAAGGTGCTCTTTGTTTTCTCTCGTTAGAAATCACGTAGAGATACAGGGGAGTTGAACAAGGTAGGCTTAGGTGGCACTTGCAACGAGCAGTTAAACACTCCAGCCTCCTCAGAGGGATCAGAACTTGACTTTTCCAGTGCTTTTATATAGCAGAATATGATGATACAGTTGGGGAGCCCAGCCAGTTGCACTGAGGAAGTAGTAGAGCAAAGGCAGAGGCTTTGGAATCATCACTAAACAGCAGAAAGCTTTTTCTCCAAGTACTTGCTTTACTTTAAATCCACCTGCTACAGGATTTACTGTGCCCAGCAAAATAACTGCAGATATAAAATTTACTACAAAAATATACAGGAGATTATATATTCTGCTATGACCAGCCATGTGCTTTCTGACACATAACTGTTTGATTATTAAAGCTAAAATAAAACACTAAAGCCACTGCCTCTTCATAACACAGAAGCTGACACTGTGCACTCAACTGAGGCACCCACCAGATAGATGAGATGTGACAAACCTGGCAAACCCTGGGAGGATCTCACATTAGAACCTCCGAAGCTTCTTCATCCCTGTAGTGATATTAGTCCTGCCTGCCTACAGAGTGCAGCTTACAACAAAAACATCACCTGGGTCTTTTTCCTCCAGGTTGCAGTCACATTGTACAAAGAGTCTTGAAATGGCAGCCAACTGACAGCGTGTTCTGTGCACAACTCTCTTTCAAGTTTACAGACTATGCTGCGTCAGTCACATCTAACCTAGTGTCAAGTGAGTTCCTAGGCCACTTGTAACACCAAAATCATGTCAAAACCCATTGATAAGATTAGAAGACAAGATTTTCCTCAGTGTGGAAATGCTTCTCCTCTCACCCTCCAGCTTTTCTTCACTCTGAGCTCTCTCAATAGCTTTTCTCTGAAGTATCTTGTTTGAGAAATGTCCAATATCATGCTGCATATACTCTAGCTATGAAAATATTACACGGAAAAGATTAACCCATATACAAGATCATTTTTATACCCATTTTTATGGCTTCAAGCATAGCAGGTGCGTGTGGGACAGCAGCTACTGAACACAGCTTGTCCAAGCTCCCACTGGGGGTCTCTGGAAAAAGCAGTGACTTGAGCCTGGCTGCCCATCACAAACCAACACCTTACATGGAGAGAAGGCACCTGAGGCATGAGACTTCACTAATGAAAAGTTCTCACCCAGAACTCTCGCTTCCCAGTGAACAGCAAGATGGAGCAGTGTCCACTGACTCCAATAGTTTCCCCAGTTAATTTATTCTTTGAGAAAGGCAAGTTCTGCAAGGCTGGGCTTCCTGGCTCTGAATTTCACGGAGGTTTCTCCACACAAGATTCAGAGCAGTTTCAATATGCAAATGCACATCAGCTTCCAGAAGCTTAGATAACGATATTACAAAGTCCAATCCTGGTACTGCTGCTAGGCTTTCAGCTGCCTGATTATAGTGCTTTTATCTGAAAATATGCTTAGATAGATAATGCTCAGTATATGAATTTATAAGTATTTGTTTTTCTGGTTTGTTCAATACCATTTCTGCACTGTCATGAGATCCAGACTTAAAGAAAACGATTGGATTACAATTTTCTTTGCAGTATCAGCATTATCCTGACTATACATCAAAAGATGGGCATAGTTGCAACACAAGCATTGGAAGTTCCAGTAATATTCAGTCAGGTCTGAAAACTTCACGGTAACTGAACATCCAGCATTTTTGTACATTCCAGATCTAGCTGAAATATTCTACATATTTCATCATTCTGAATTTAGATGTGAACTTCACCAGAGTTCAAGGAATATTTGTACTCAAACATGTGATCTGGGCACATTTGTAGCTAACAGCATTATTAAAAATTAATCTTTATAAATACATAATCATATTTCTGTGGCATGGAAACTTAAGTGGCTTGTGATCTCCTGCTGCTCTTCATAAAATGCAGCTATAACGTTTTGTCCTTTTCTGAAACATCCCTACTGCTGCTGTGCTGTGGAATACTATTGACTAATACTAAAATAACACAGTTAACGGGCAAGAGTTGTGAGGTGCATGCATACACAGATAGAGAGAGAAAGCAGGAGAGAGAACCACGTGTCTCGGGTGAGATGAGTGGTGGATTTTTTCCTTATAAAGAACTGTGGCTTTGGTCTTTCTGATGCCAGTCTGGTTTGTTAGTAAGCTGTTATTTGCCTGTCCTGATGCAAGTCTCCTGCATATTCCCCAAGCTGAAGAAGAATCACAGATTCTACTAAGAGTACTTTTCTAATTTAAGCAAGAAATTGCAATTATTTCGCCAAATTCTTTAATTAGCAGATGGTATTAGAGCCATTGTCAGTCAGTGCTCTCAGTACACCAAAGCAATCCCTTTATTCTCAGGTGGGACACACAGATGTAAACAAAGACAGCATTTCCACTTTTCTCTCCTGTAATTACAGTGTTCCTGTAAGTGGAACAGAGTAGGGAAAGGACATGACAAATGTAAGATCACTGTTAAAATGTTTGAAACTCTGAAGCTGATTTGCTAGCATTGTGATAAACCCAGCTCAGAAAAATCACCCTGAATTTTCTGTTGGAGCATCAAAATTACCTATTCTCATCTTAATACATTTGACTGAAGTTCAGGTACGCCCGCTACACTCAGAACATTGACCTATGTGAAGCTCTCCAAGAATTTCCAAACCACTTCATTAACACCAGAGCAATCTAATTAACTACACCTACATTATACACCTCTAAAAACTGATGCCACAACCCCACACCTAGGGCTGTATTTTAAAGACCTGCTATTTATTCTCTAACAGGAAGGCAGTTTGAATGTTAAAATTGCCAAAGGGTCAGCAGCTCCTCAAATCCTGCTTCCCTTGGTGCTCACAGAGGCAATGGCAGGCTGTTCATTCATTCCCTGCCCTTGGAGTCATCGGGAACAGGTTTCAACAGCCACAACTTCACTACGAATAGATTCATTTCAAACTGGCCCACTGCTGTAAGCAGCACACAGTAGCCAGCAGAAGTGGGACACGAACAGGCACACATCAACAAAACATCCCAGATGCACTAAAATGGGTTTATCAGGATTTCTATTTCCCGGGTAGGCACCATTCAGCGTGAGAGTTTCTCTTCTGTCTCTGTAATGGATTGGTGCTGGCAGCACTGCAAAGGGTGCCTGCCTGGGTTGCTATACTGACCCTCTTCCACAGATCTCCATTTCCACCACGCCACTCCACATTATGAAGCCTCCTCGAGCTGAAAAAAGCGTGCAAGTCTGACAAGCTATCCTGTCAGATCCAGTTTGTGTGCTTTCACCTGGCTGGATATTCCCATGAAGGTCTGATGCCACTCACAACCGAATTCATCCGCATTGCTCTGGCACTTTGCTCAGTAACGCTCCAAAATGCCTGGGAGTGCCTTTGACTTGTCAGTGCTGAGTTAATGGTTGGACTTGATGAAATTAAAGGTCCAAAATGATTCTGAGTGTCCTGGGCACCTCTGAACACTGCAGTGTGAAGCAAGAACCAGATATGCAAAATACCAGGAATTGTGGTGAAAATTTTCTCTTCTCCTTAGCTTCCGAGACACTGAGTATTTGAGTTGCAACTAATTCCAATATGAATGTCTCCATCAGAAACTCCTGATGGGTTTTGGCCAGTCCTAGAGAGGAGGAAAGAGCATATGCCTATGCACATGAATATACAGCTGGAGGAAACACGGTACCCCTGCCAAATCACAGGCTGATATATCAGGAGATAAGAAGAATTTGATGCTTTCTTAGAAGACATTACACAACGTTACCACCACACCTATTTCTCTATCACTAGAAGCCCTGCAAATCTAGCAAAACATTCCACTTGTTAAGAGACTTCTCATTGTCTGTATTTGTGGGAACAATAATCAAACAAGAAAAAAGACCCTACATTACTCATTCAGAAGAGAAACCTACTACTATTATGAGCTGTATTGCCTTTTATCTGCTTAGGGTAATGCAATCCATAAATTCAAAGTAATTGAAAATATGCATATGTTTGCATAACCAAGGCTCAAAATGTTCCACAAATGGCCAAGAATGTGAAGGGCTTTTAAGTTATACAGCAAAAATAACAAATTAAAATAAAATATGGATAGTAAGGGCTAGAACATACACCATTTTATCCCTGCCCAACTTGCTCCAGCTCATAGAGCTATGCTCTACTTGACCTCACAGACTAATTGCTCTCATCAAGCCACATGCTACCAAATTGTAATTTATGTGCTACAAATCTTCACTATATGGATTTTAACTGGGTTTTTAAAACTGGAAAGAGGAAAGTACAAATGAGTGCACGTGAATCATCACAATAATCACACACATACACATTAGATACCTCTTTGGTTTGTCTTTCTGCCATCTTGAGTCAGCCTCTACCTTTGCCTCTCATTTATAAGTAGTATATTATCTGCCTTCCTGCTTCTTACATTTGAGCAGTGAGAACAGGTTCACTTCCATTTAGAAGCCTGACAATTATAAGTGTGTAGGTGAACAGACTAAAATGGACTGGAGGAACAATGGAGTGAGTTTGGGGCACTATTTATGTTTTTATTTCCAATGCCAGTGTTACCCAACCTGATGGATCTAACAGGGAATACCAAGACATAACTACAAGCAAAATTTAACCCAAGGTATTTGGAGTGAAGATGTAAAGTGATGTACATATGGAGTATGGAAAAACAAAACAAAGTCCCCCCAGGGGTACACTTTGAGCAATCTCAGAACAGACAGCAGAGAAAGAGTGGAAAACAGCCCAGGTTTTAGTAAAATACAGTGGACCACTGGCTGGAGAGGGTATCCTAAGGCACGAAAATGATCTTAGGCAGATGACAAGATGACACAGGTCAGTATGCTCACATCAGTCCAGGACAGGGGCCAAGTTTTAAAAATCTTGTCAACTGCTTAATTTATATTTCCTAGCCTAATCCTTCATGAAAATCAATTAAAGCGGTGTCTGGATTTAAGGATTCCACCACAGAATTAGCTATCCACTCATACAGTGCTGCTGTCATCAGGCATACTGACTGTGGTTTACACAGCACTTGCTGCTTCTCCACAGAGGGCTGATTGGTCCCATGATGCTCATGCTCTTCCTGATTTCCAGCTGTTCCATTTCATTAAGAGACGGGTAAAATTGCCTCAGTGGTTTCCTCATATTACTTTTCCACATAAGCAGTTGGTTCGATTACCATGGGGATGTGACAGAGTCAGGAATGGGATGAGGGGTGGCTCTTGAGGTCCCGCTTGAGAAGATTTTGGAAAACACTCACGTGAGCAACTAACAAATGGGAATAACTAAAGATCTTCTGGAGACTAATGGGACTGATGCATTTTCATCACTGAAGCAAAAGTGAAAGAGGAAAAATTAAGGAAATGCTGACCCAGAAATCCTCATTTTGTAAACATTTTCCCCTTTGTCATTCAACAACAGAATTTTATCCCATAGTTATCTCCTCTAATAAATGTGCATCCATTTTTGGTGTTGTTCTTTCCTTGAGAGCATTACTAAAAATGGTCTTCTCACTTACAGGAGTGCCCCAGATACGCAGCAGAAAGCCTCCTGCCTTCACTACATTTTTACATAGGGTCAGGCCCTTTGTCTCTGGACGTGATGAGATTTTACAAGTGAATTTAACAGACAAAAAGTGTCCTACATCATCTGCTGCGAGGGGGCAATGTAGTGAGGGACAGAGCTCAAACACGCGTATAGATTTGAGGGAGAAAAGTAGGCCATAAGCATATATACATAAAGGTTGTACAGAACCAGCAGGTGCTACATGAATAGGGAGACTCTACCCTACTTGCTACAAATCAACTATAATATGGATCTAGGGCTTCTCAATTATTAGCCCTCTTTTCATCCAGCTTCTCCACAGCACAAGAGACATCATTAGAGCAGCAGCAGGAGTACTTCACTTAGCTTACACCTTGCCACACAGCTTAGAATAGCTATTGCTTTATTCATCTAATCTACAGGGAGTTTCAGACCAAGGATGCACACCAATTTATTCCTGATGTGCATACTGGTACCATGTTTGCTCTAACACTGGCTAAGCGAGAGCTCTGCTCTTCTGGAGTTACTGCTGGGTTTTATTAGATAGTTCAGTCTGCAAAGCCTGGCTTCTGTTTCTCCCGTTTATCTGTGCACTGAACTAGGATTTGGCGTATTTTCAATTAGCACAGAAGGGGAGCATCTCAGCTCTCTTCCCCCGTGGCTTTTCTATCGGGCGTATTCACAATGTGCACTTTTATGGTCTCCCCTTCTGGGGATGCAAGGAAAGAAAACAGACCAATATAATTAATATAGCAGCACGGGGTACCAAGGGTGCTCAAATACACACGGTATTTCCTGGATGAAACCGTGTTACCAAGACAACAGATACCATACACAAAAGCCACTCTCTCCCTCAGGACACATAATCCCAGAGATAAATCCCGAAGATCCTGGTCAAATACAACTTATTTTTCTCAGTGGTCATTTTGATGACTGCACCCCAGAAGGAAGATGTCATGACTACCCTGAAGAGCTCTGAGCCAGCTCAATTCAGCAAATGAACCAGGGCCAGAAGACAAGGGAGAACTTCTAAACTTGCTACCTGTTCACTGGCAGGAGGGACACGGGGCCTCTGGATACGGAGGCTCAGGAGGGCAGCACATGGGATAGACTGTGGGATCCTGTCAGTGGTTCCTGACTGATGGAAGGTAGTAGTGGGGGGCTGGCTCATGACCTTCTGCAAGAGCAGCTCAGCTAACTTCTCACCAGATGCAAGAATCCCAACTAAAACGTCCTGACCAAAATACAAATTAGCATTAAATGTGTTAATTCAGTGGCATCGATTCAAGCCTCAGCTGCACCGAGTTCAGAAGGTGCAACACCATGAATGGCACAGCTGAGACTTGGCTTGATCCAAGCGCAGTCACTCAAACGAGGGCAGTTGAGTTAAGGCAGCCTCACAACCCTTGCAGTGAAATCACAAAAGGACTACTCTGCTAGACTTACAAATGGGGGGATTTTGATTGGTTTTGTCAGCTACTTGCAGTGCATTTTAGCCCGCAGGAATGTTGTCTGCACATTAATGCCAGAAGTACCCCGGCGTCACTGGCCTCTCATTTCAGCACAATGCCTTTGCAGATTCAGATGCAGAAAGTCAACATCAATATTTAGAGGTACCCATTCCAAACCACAAGCTTTTTGGGGCGTAAACAACACATCTAAATAAAAGATAGTGTATGGACTTGGTTACTACAGGGGATGAGTACATGTGCTAGAGCTCCTGCATCAGCCCTGCCAACATGACAAGAGTTCCACATTGTGGGGATCAACAGTGGATGCCCAGTTTAGATCCACTGCTAATAGATCCGTTGCAATAGTAGCAATAGTAATAAACCAATATATATGAATTTTCTGTAATAACCTCCACTTTTGCCTTGAACTGGGTTCTGT
This sequence comes from Chloroceryle amazona, assembly GCA_027560015.1. NCBI lineage: Eukaryota > Metazoa > Chordata > Aves > Coraciiformes > Cerylidae > Chloroceryle > Chloroceryle amazona. Next base: position 112,431 of record JANHFX010019487.1, read on the forward strand.
GAGCTACCAAGACATGTGCTGTGTACTGGTACATGTGTGTAGCAAGAAATACTGAGAGCACACGAAGCAGGGGCTATGAACTCACCTCGTCTCTGCAGAGAGCGAGATGCAAGTCAGAGCAGACCCTGGCAGAGGCCAGTGCATTCTGCAGTGAATTATCCTGTTATGGTGGAAGGAAACCTTTCTCCAAAGCACTGAGGAGAATCCTCCTAGGATGGACCAAGGCCATTTCAGTGCACCCATTCCTGGCAACAGCGGGGGTCTACGAGCTTTTCATGCATGAATTGCACCCACTCAGAGGAAAAAAAGTTGCTGTTAAAAAAGCTGAATGAGATTACAGACAAAGAATTATAATTATCCTCTAGATAAAAAGTAAATATAAGCCAGGAAAGATTTATAGAGTCCTTCGATTACTGGATCACTGTCAGAGAACCCAACTTCTGCGCGGCAGTAGGGGATTTACAGCTGGCAGAGGTTTTGGTGGGCATTCACCTGCCTCTTGAAAAACAAGGAGACCAGTTAATTATTCTACAATCAAGGTACCCCTTGCCTTTGACATTGTTCATACCAACCTAATTAGGGCACCCGTAGTATTTCCAATACTATTAAGTCAAGGGCTGAATGAGACACGATCCAAAGAGTAATTACTGAGGTCTGTGACCTAGGATCAAATATGTGAAATGCCATCTATTTATAGAACTCAGAACCTGAGCTCATGATGGGTTTTGTGCTCGTCCTTGCTCATGGGACAGGTTTTAAGTTCTTGAAAATAAAACACAAAACCAGACATTTTCCAAGATATTATCCAAGGTAACCTGGATGAGGATGGCCAAAGCCTGACATATTCTCTCTCTCAGGGTCTGATTCAAAGCCCACAAATGCCTGCAGAGTGTCACTCACACCCTGGCTAACACCAAAGGGCTTGGGAAACTATGTCCCAACTCATTTACAACCTGAGTAGGCAAAGGTGAGGCACAGATCTTCATCACACTGCAAGGAGCACCAAAATGCTCAACAGGACAGTGCTAAAGCACTCAGGTTTGCCACTGCATCTCCAAAAGTGGCTGCCACGACTCTGCCTTTTCTTTTTCCTCCTTGTTTTAACTTGTTGCCCTCCCCTAGGCCCACTGCAGCGTGGGGTTCTCTCTGGAGGGCAGCTAACCAAGGTTTTCCAATTTTAAAAAAGGAAGGAAAAGCTTCTTGCATTCTCCATTGTCCTCATGAAAAGACTGCGACTATGATACAGTCAGTGCAAGCAAATATCACTGAATCGTAGAATCATCTCCGTTACAAAAGCCTTTAAGATGGAGTCCAGCTGTTAACCCAGCACTGCCAGGGCACCACTGACCCCTGGCCCTCAGCACCACAGCTCCACAGCTTTGAAACCCTTCCAGG
>JANHFX010019488.1:0-53546 GCA_027560015.1 Chloroceryle amazona
TTTTTTTTTTTTTTTTTTTTTTTTTTTTTTTTTAATTTTAATGTTTCATGCACTGCTTTGTGAAGGTAGAGGTGAATCCTCCCTGGACAGGGAGGTAGAGCCAGGATGGTGACAATCTTTGCCAATGGTCTGGGCCAGGACATGCCATTCCCCCTGCTGGGAGCCCCTGCTGCCAGGTTCCTTCTCCCTGCACTGTTCAGCAGGTTTCGGCATGACTCACCAGAGCCTGGGACAAGGTGGGGTGTTTTCTTCCAGGTCAGGATTTATGTGGATTGGCGAAAGGCTGTGGGAATGCTTTTAAAGTGTCCTCTTGCTTGTTTTTGGTTTTTGGTTTGTGGTTTTGTTTTTTTTTTTGTCTCCTTTTTCTTTCCCTGCAAGCAGTATCAGGCTCTCCTGCTCTGCCTTCGCCCAGATGATGAGTGAGGGAGAGTTTGAGCTGCTGTACCTTTGCTCAGCATCTTTCCTTCTATTCTCCCTACCAGCACCCCAAAAGCACTCCCCATCTCCAGAAAGGTCAATGTTTTCACTCCCAGACAAAGGCCACCTGTGCCCCCCCATTTCCTCCCTTCTTGTGGGGTGCGTTAGTGATGGGAATCCACTCACACAGGTATTGCCATACTTGGAAAAATACAAATAACAGAATAAGAGCAATGAAACTGCAATGATCTTTGCAATACACATCTAAGTCTTTCAAGATTTGGAGCTCCAAGGGTCATGAAGAGATAAATAATAAGCAGGAGACATGCACACACTGAATTGCAAGAGGTTTTGCAATAGACATGCCACCGTGCAGGTCGAGGTCCTCACTGTGGGATTTTGGGATGGTTGCGAGGGCCTGCAGCTGGGCAGCCACTTGCATGCAAGAGATGCTTTGCATTCATGTTACTATTATTATTTAATGTGTATTAATTGCTGTAGCTCCGGCTCTGCAGACACAGGGTTTACATCTGGGCAACTGCCCACCCAGTGCCAATCCCGGCTGCACCTCCCAGTACCCTGTCTGCTGCGGATTAAAGATCTCATACCACCGAGCTGGGATAAACAGGAGGTTTTGTGCCACTGGTTCCCATTGTAATTAAGTATCTGCATGGGATAGACCTGAGGGCAAACCGTCCTGGCACTCCATCAGTGCTTTCCTACGTGCGCTTCTGGGAAGCGGAGGGACAGCCACATGCATGACCTGTTCTTCTGGCCTCTTCTCAATCACATTGAAGCCTCAGGTGCATTTTTAGCTCCTCTGAAATATTTTGGGGGTGTTTTTTCATGTTAGTGCCTCATTCATTATTTTTTTCTTTTTTCCCCTCCTTTGACATGTCCGAACCATTTCATCCCCTTCTTAGTATTGTCATAAAAATGCAGCTGAGAAAACACTGAAGCTGTTTCAACAACTGCCACACTAAGAAGTAAAGTAAACCAGAAAGTAGTTATTACACTGAGTGCTTCCTCTTTAAATCAGCTGGGGGGGGGGGGGAAGAAGTGAAAGTACTTGGTAATTAGATTCCCTCCCTCATCCTAATTGCATTCCCAATAAATCAGCTCTGAAGATCTGTTTCTTTTTAAGTTTTCTTGAATTTAGCCTTTGTCTGAGAATCTTGGAACAACAGATCTGCAGTAAATATGATTAACCTATAGCTAATTACTGGGGTATTTTGGCTGTGCCCTGTGGACACTCAGCCTGTGATGGTTAACCATCGGCCCCTCGGAAAACAACTCCCTGCCAAACCCGGGGGAGAGGAGCAGGGGAGAGCTGAGCGTGGTGAACTGGTCCCTCATTACTGATGTTAAATAAATGTGCAGGAGGCTTTACATTAAGGGATAACTTGGCACATACAAGAGCCTGATGGAAAAAATTAAGTTTTTCTCAGTGTGCTTTTTTGTTCTGCCCTTTTTTCCCCCCTCTTTTTCCAGGGTTGCTAAAAGCCCAGGGAGTTTTAGTTTAGCAAATGCCTATTATAAATATCTCCCATAATTTCAGAGTCCCAGACTCTGAATCCCTTTAAGCTCTGACTAACCCATACATACATTGTGTATTTTCTTTTTTAGAAGAAGAGAGGATGTTTAGTTAATATATAATTACAGGTCTGTGGGCTGTGGGCATGGGGAGAAACCTGCAAGCCAAGAGAGGGGAGGACAAAGAAAAGCTCTCCTGAAACCATGTGGTGTGTCTCTTTTCCCTTAACTGAAGTCCAGGCAGATCTCTTTAAATAAGAAGCAAGAGATGAAGGCCTGTTGGTGGTGACCTTCCACTGAAATCTTGCTCTGTAGAAACCTGGTGGTTGCACAAGAGACAGGGCGATGATGTACAGCACAGGGTATCATGCCATGAGATTCCTGGTGAGTTCATAACAAATCACAGCTCCCAATTCACCAGAGGTTCATGTACAGTTTTCCCTTTGATGTACCGGTTCACGTGCACTGGGTTATATCCCTATGACACATGGCCAGATGATTTATCAAAAAAGAATCAAAGCTGATCGTTCAAAAAAAAAAATTCTTGGTGAACATGATGTAAATTCTACACAGAAGGAGTTCACCCTCCCCACTGCTTAAGTCAAGTCCATACTTTGCAAAGATTTACTGTTACCACAAAATGGTCAGGGTTGGAAGGGACCTCTGGGGATCATCTTCTCTAAACCCCTTCTAAAGCAGGGTCACCCAGAGCAGGGGGCCCAGGATCACCTCATCCAGGTGGGTTTGGAATCTCTCAGTTGTGTTTGGTTGGCTCTCATAAAAACCTCTGGGACTGTGAAAGGTCTATGCTCAGAAGTACCAGTGTACCACAAGTGCCCAGCATGCTCTGGGTATGGAGGAGCAAAGCTGTGTTGCTTAGGGAGAAAGCAGAGGATGTCCTTGCCTAGCTTATGGAGGATGGAGGTTTTCACAAGGTGCTTCCTTGTTGAATTTCACCTATATGATGTGCTGAGCCTTAGGTGGCACCTCATCTTGACTTGGTCAGCCACCTTGAGTTGTTCCTGATGGACTGGACAGGACATTCACTGAGGAGCTGTTCTCTACAAGGCAGGTGATTGGTACCTGTAACACTGCTTTCTGCTGCCACTCTTTAAAGTATTTCCATCTTTAAGGTTGTACTGCATGCAAGTACATGTTCTCTCTCTAGGATCTCCCCATGCTCATGGTGTGGCATCTGCAATATATATATCACACCATCCTTCTCCCATGTTTGCCAGAGCGGAAAGCTTAGCATGGACTATGCATTAGATTTTTTCAAAGTCTTTGTAGTCCCTGGCACTGTGGGCTCATCTTAGCCCTTCATCTGTGGAAGAAATCTCTTTGGTATTGTGAGTGTGCAGGACTGTGTAGTGCTTTTTTGGAGATGTACCTCTAGATCTGGAGACACAGTCTATGTTTGTGTATTAACTGTTAGAAGGTGTGTTGCTCCCTTATACTGTCAGAAATATGTTTTTTTTCCCCCTTACCCGACAGTTCACATTTTTGGGAAGGGCTGTCTTTTAGTGCTGCAGTGGATGGAAGACTTTAGGTTTCTGGCATGTTTATCTTGGAGGTTTGAAGTTCACTGGAAGTTCCTAAGCACCACTAAATTAATGACAATCACCAAACTATATCACGTGGGGACATCAGCATCTCTTACAAGTGCTGAAAGGCAGGGAATGTTCAGCCTCTCCAATGAGCAGCTTTGTACCATGACATTTCTCTTGCTGGTGGGTCAGGGATGAAATCACGATGAGTTAATTCCTCTTTATCTTGAGGAAGTAGCAGGGGACCTTGCAGAAGCAAACATTGTGACTGAAGACCAGATTATGTCAAATCACTGGATTTTGCCACTGAAATATACTCCCTCTGCAGTTCTGCAAGTGGAGGGCTGGGGCTCCAGGGTGATGAGCAGGAGCATTTAGAGCTGGGAATCCCAGCAAATGGTCTTGGCTGTAACTGGAGTGGTTGCAAGAAAAAAAGTGCATCAGATGCTGGTCCTGCATCAAAGTCAGGGCAGCTCCTCTGGTTCCGCGTTCTTTTATTCCCTTCACACTCTCCCTGGGCTTGGCTTCAGACAGGAGACCTAGCCCAGGGGATACCTTTTCTTCCTTTTTCCTTGTCATAGAAGCAGTAGGGCAGGCTTATCCAGTGCCACCAGGTGTATGTTGTCTGTCTGGTGCAGAGCTCAGATCTCCTTGGGATGTCAGGGCTGGCCTCCAACACCACCAGTGTTCATGGTCCCTCTTGCTCCCTTGGTGAGGTTGTATCACCTTGTACTTGAACATGCCGCAGCCTTGGTCTATCCCCACCACAAACTACCATCCTCCCCTGTGAAATCCTCAACAAAGGTCACCTTTATTCATTTTTTGTCAAACCCATGCTACAACTGGCTGGACTGGTTTGAAAATGCCCCGTGGTGACTGCGGCCTTGTGCAAGGTTGCTTCAGGACTGCTTGTCCCAGGAACTTATGGAGATGGTGTGACTTGCACCGTTAGGTGTCTGTCTTGCTACACACCCAGCCAGCTTCATCCATCATAGTCTTCCCATTGCTCAGTGGTGGCCTGAGGTGAGGTGGGTGTTGTTAGCTTGGAGGAAGGATAAGCGTATCTTGAAATTATTTTTGGCCACTCCTTCTTCTTCCCTTGCATCTCCATCTCTGGCAGGGGGTACCTGGCTTTAGCTTCTGAGTAACTGCAACAGGTAGGATTGGAAGATAAAGACTTATCTATTGAACTCCTTGACTCCTCTGGACCCTGAGTCACTCTTATAATTTCTTGTTTGAGTGATAAAGGATTGTGCCATTAGTCTACTGCTTAATGAATATTAAAATGCTGTCTGGAAATGAAAAGGCTTATGTTTTCTGCAACACAAACAAATCAGAACTATTTTCCACTGTGGTATGGTCCTCTAAGTGTTGGGTGTCACCAGTGGTGCCCTCATCTTTGAACTAAACTGAGAAGTGGGAATCTTGTGGCTGGTAATAGCGAGGCCATTATTTTAAGGCTACAAATGTTTAATGTACAATAACGAGTCACATAATGAATGTCCAAATGAGCGATGTTTTCTTCAGTTTTACATTCCCAGAGGCATAGAAAGTATTGGTCACTTTGACATGGAAAGCAGCCAGGCAATTACACTGGCGTGCTCTGAAAAGAGGAGATTTTATTTCATAATGCAAAACTTGAAAAAAGGCCCAGAAACACCCTGTGCTTCCTGGTTGTTGCTTTGAATTCAATTTGCCCATTCTCCATGTTAAAAAGGGCCATGGGGTTTAGGGCTGTATTTAACTCTGAGCACCTCTGAGATAGCATTGGCTCTTTAGAAGCAAGGATGGGGAAAGGCGAGCAGGAGGGCAGCTATAAAGGGTTTCTTCTTTCCATGGAAAGAGAAATGAGAATTCATGAGATCTGGTTCCCCTTCACAGCTAGGGGGATGCTGTGAGGGGCAGAGGTAGGGTACTACCAGCCCAAAGCAAAGATGGCTGGCTTGAGATGGGCTTGCTCTGGCTTGCCACATACTCAGGGACACACAGGGCTGGGTGATGGTCTGACCCCCCTGGTTGCTGTATTACCAAGACTCCCTGTGACTTTAGCTTAATGGGGTTTGCCCAGAAGCTTTCAGTACCCTCTTTTTTTTTTTTTTTCTTTCCTTATTAATAAATGAGTTCATGAGATAAGACTTGTACAATATTTTGAGAGCTTAGGACTTAAGGCTCGATTCTTCCTTTACTGAAATTTCAGGGGAATCAGTACCCTTGTCATTTTAGCTGGACAGGACCAATTAATTATTTGTCATGCTACAGAAAACAATGAAACCTGGGTAATTTCAGCAATGGTAGAAAATCAGTCTCATGCATATGCATGCAGGGAAGGTCTCAAATGAAATGTTGCCTTAGAAAGCCAAGTTCTAGTGTTCCAAACAAAAAAAATGCAGGTTTTATCTATTTTACCAAAGGCTAAAAAGAATTCTTATGTATATTTTATAAGAATATTTGTTTTGTTTATATCCCAGCATTAAGGATACTTTTTTCTTAATAAGCTCATGTCAGAGCTCCTGTAACTGTAGCCTAAAGGATACATTTTGCAAAAATGAAAAATGAACATATTATTTACCTATCAATACCATGACGCGTTGATCAATGCAAACCAGCGCTGCTCCCCCTTCCTGCTCCCGCTGTTACGGGAGGCGGGTTGCCCTGTCTGGGCAGTGCTGGGACTTTATCTGTAATATGGAGCTTTCAACTGCTGGGCCGACAAAATGCCTCTCTGACAGCCAAGCCATTAATTACCATCATCTGAGCCTAATTCATTCATCCCTTTCCCTCTCATGCAGAGGGACAGGGAGGGCTGAGGGCACTTGGGGAAACGCAGGCATGATTCCATATTCGTTATGTGGCGAGCGCTGCCTGCGACTTTGTTGGTTGCAGTGGCTTTAATTGAATTGGCTTGCCAATAAAGCTGTTGTCATTCAGTAAGTGAATTTGTTGTACTACTCACACCACAGCTGCTGCATACAACCAGGCGTTTCCTGAAGGCAAGCCAACCTTGCGCTACACTGACTGGAGATGGGTGTTTTTTTTTGCCTTTCCCCAAAACTCATCCATACATGCTGCATAATGTCATTGAGGTGGTGGTTGCCACTGGGTCAAAACAGGGCATCGCTTGCCTGAGCCCCTCTTGCAGGGGCACGTCGCAACCCCAAAAAGCTGTGTCTGTGGGCTGGGTGCTGGTAATTCAGTGGGGTGTGGGACTGGCTGGGCAGCCCATGTGTTTTTTCAATTAAGGGGCTCTGACCTCTGTTACCCTGCGCCAGTCATGATAGAGAATCATTGTTCCTCACAGTAAAAATAAATACAGAATAGGACAGATAATATATTTTGTTAGTCAGGAGCTTAGAGTCCCATTAAGAAGTCTAGCAATATTGATAAAATAAAGCAACATTAGGAGAGGCATTTATTATAGGATATGTAGGCTGCTGGGCCAAAAAATACTTCAACTTTCTCCAGTTTATAAAATATTAGGGAAGGGGGGGGGACACTGCTTGATTTATGGTGGCTGTAAAGTGATTCTGAGATGGAGTAAAATATCCAGAGGGCTGACAAAGCATTCTTTTTTGTGTTTTAACGTGTGGGATGAGCTATACGTGATAGCCCAGAGAACAGTCCATAAGGCAGCTCAGTGGCGGCCAAGGACCAGTGCTCCCCAAACAAACACCTCATCCTTCTCATGGAATACCTGGGATGCAAACCTATGTCTTAACAATGTGCAAAGCCCCATATTTTATCACTCCCAAAGAAGGGGGGACAGATCTAGATCAGTTTCAAGACATTGTGGCCAGGTCCCAACTCTGATTTGGATTAATTACTTTCTTTTGGTCCTATGCTGAGCTGGGGGAATTACCCCAAGAAAGAAATTTTCTTCAGAGGTATTTTTTTGTAATCTCATAAAACATTGCAATGGAATCTGAGTTCATTCCATCAGATTTCTCCAGATTTATGCTTATTATAGATTATTTTTAACATACCCCAAAAAAATAGTAGGTAAGGTATTTCAAGCTCTTTGCTCAAATTGAATTGTGCTCAGCTGGATGCCTAACGGAAACTTCAGGAGGTGAAACAGCATTCTGAGTGTCGATTTCACCTGAGCTTCTTCAGAAGACATAAACTGGCAATTAGATAAACTAGTACATGAATGCCTGTTTCCAAACATTCAATAAAAAAACCCCCAACTTTGCCCAGTATAGGCTCATGTTATTTGAGTAGTAACTTTTGAAGAGTAGTCTAAAACTGATAATAATGGTAAAATTTTCTTCAATACCATTGGATGTAGCCTTTGATGACCTGTTGCTTTCAGTGCTGGGAGCCTGCTTGTACAAATCCATGGAAGTGATTTTGGCAAAATCTATGGTGCCTACTTCCACCTGAGAAGAGTCTCTATTCCTTTTAGTTTTGAGAATGAAAGTATATAAATTGTAAACCTTGAGAGCTTTTAAGTAGCTAGCTTGTCTCATTTTTGTCAGGGATCAACTCTAGGAGTAAAAGCATGATGGCAAATATCCCACTGTTGTCCATAAGACCATGATCATCTTTCCCTCACTGTTTCTTGGACTGTTGCCTAGAAATGAAGGTACTGATCTACAACTCTAGAAAATACCTGTGTGGTCCACCTAGATCCCTCAGCCAAAAATGCCTGGTGTTAGGCAATTTGTTTGGAGGCATGGGGCAGTGAGGGTGTATCACAGGATGCATGGTGAAGCCTGGGGTTTTAGGGCAAGACTTTGTGAATCCACAGTAGCTACCTCACCTAAGTGTTTTGGGGTGATTCTGGGTCCTAACAGGTCTGTCTGTCAAATGAGGTCTGCACCATTAACATCTCTGAGCCGATTCAAAGGCAGCTGGTGGGACGGCATCTTTCCACTGAATTCAGGTGCTGGGGTATGTCAGAAGTGTGTGGATAAAGTTAAATAACCCAGCCAAGATCTGTTGTGTGCTGCTGTGGAGAAGTTTTATGATGTCTGGAGGAAGCAGCAGAAGCACTGGGATGCTGATTTTGCGTTTCTGCCTCGCTGGGAAGGTTGGAGGCCTCAGGACACACTGAAGCTCTCCAGCTGTTGGTGGGACCTGCAGGTTTCTTTGCACATGGATGAGTTTGTGTCTTTTCCCACTTCATCAAAACTCACAAGTTTGGGTGCCATGGCATGGGACAACATATTGCGTCAGAGCACTGTCTGATGGAACTCCTGCTCAGCTGGGGGCAAAGAGGATGGGGAAATCTTCATGGTGAATAACCTATGGTTTAGACTAAGTAACCCAATTTACCTTGAACACTCCTCTTAGAGCAGTAACGCTCAGTAAGTTGCTGTGTCAGTCAATTATAGACTTATGGTAGCTGACAACCTTTTCTCCTATCGTCTCTTCCCACCACTCCCCAAGCCTCTGCCAGAGAGGACAAGCCCAATGATAGCAAGCACACATGAAACTCGGTAAGCAGTGGCAAGCAGCCAAAGTAAATTTCAGGATCACTTCATATTGCCTTTTCCTTTCCTTGGTTATAATATTATGTATGTAGAATGCAATGGTATTGCTACTTTTAAAATTTTTAAATTTTTTTAAAGACCAAGCTGTCAAGAGCTTTTTGATGCCTATAAATTTTCAGTATTAAGAGCCATGTAGTTCTCAATTAGCAGCTAATAAAGCAGGGTCTTCTTTATTTAGAAGGGTTATATTTTTCTTAATTCTGCTATGCCCTTCATATTCACAGTTTAAGAAAATTGTGCAGCAGTGCTGCCCTTCCTTTAGAATGAGATTTATGTGCAGAAAACACAAATAAAGCATAATTTTTCAGAAATTGAGATGACTTATTGGGAGAGCAATGACTTGGAGAAAGAAAACTCAAGTGGAAGGAAACTGACCACTGAAACCAGACCCTAGAAGCTCCATAAATGCAAGTTTGTAGCAGGCCAATGTTTATTTTTCTTTCTCTGTGGTAGGCATTGCTTTTCTTTTTAAGCTTAGAGGGTTGGTGAAAGAAAAATATTCATCTGGAAGCATCTTGGGAAGGGAAGAGGAATGTGGTGAATAAATGGTCAGATCACAAAACCTGGTTATAACTATCTGAGTGGTTCTCAATGAAGTATGGAATAATTTTGTGTACCTTCAGCTCACTGACAGTAGAAGTTTAAAAATTTTATTTCATGTGCCAAGTTTGTGTCAAAGCAACGTAGGCAGAAAAAAAAAGTCTGTGTGTGTGGCAGCCTTGGAGTCAGGGGGTGGGAGGGAGAAAAAAAAATAAAATTCCATTAAGGCTTATGAACACCTGATCTATTAAAATTAACTTGTGTCTCTCCCAGATTGTGATACAAGGCACTTATACACTTATACTTACAAGGTATCCCAGTGCCAACTGGTCTTCGTGTCTCTGCTAGCAGTGGGAGGACTTGGATCCTGTATACCCAACCCTCAGCTGGCTGTCGAAGGTGTAATTAACTGTGTGGGTGGTAAAATGGCCCAGGGCTCCCCGTTTGCATTTTGTGCAACTGGAACGAACCCTTCTTGTTCAGGTAATGTGGCAAATAAAACCTGAGCAGGGCAGTGGTGAATGTTGATGAGGAGTTTTGAAATAGCATGAGAATGGGTTTTATTACAGTATATCGCTTGCTGAAACTGCAGGGCTGGTGCAAATAATCTATTAAGAGAAGGCTTTTGTGAAGCTCTATGGCTTTTTAAAGAGGTTTATGGCTTGGCTAGCAGTCTCTTGCTGGGTGAGAGTCTGGAGATACGAGTCTGCATGGGGCCACCTTGGCATAAGTGCTTCTTTTCTTGTGTGTGGAGGTACCTGCAGCTGAACTTATGGGGCAAGATCATAGTCCTGCCAGAGCTGAGTTCCTGCAACAAGGGACACTGGCCTGGCCTGGGCTTCCCCTGGGATGTTACATGACCTTGCATAGGGTTTCCTTTGTGTGTGCGATTTCCATCTTATGACACCTGGGCTTGCGTTCAGCAGCAGCAAATTGGATGTTTGCAGCTTGCTGGGTGCTAAGTCAAGCAACGTCTTTGAGTCTAGAATGAGCACTCAGAGCCCTTTGTTCTTAAAGCACCGCTGAAAGCAAGGTCTGGCACACATGCCATTTCATGGATGAGGCAGCGGGCTTCACTGTTGCAACTCTGCTTGTGTCGCAAGGGAGAGCTGATGGACTTCCTGCTATGCTCCCCAGAGGCTGGGATTAGACCTTCCTTGATCTCCCCTGCCTGCCTGTGTGACCTGAGATGCAGCCTGAGATTTAGTGGTCCAGACCTCCTCGCTAAAAGCCAGGTACACATGGGAGGGGCTCAGCGAAGTAAAAGAGTCTGCCCCCTGTACTCTTTTGCAGGGTCTTCATGGGCTTGGTGAATTCAAGCCTTGCTGCATGCAAAGTTTTGCCTGCTTTCCATGTGTTGCCTGTGCTTTTGTGTTCTTTTTGGAGGAGAGCTGTAGAAGGATTCAAGTTTGGGCATTTGTTGTGTGGTTTTTTTTTTTTTTTTTTTTTTTTTTTGTTTTGTTTTGTTTTGTTTTGTTTTGTTTGTTTTTGTTTTTGTTTTGGTTTGGTTTGGTTTGGTTTGGTTTGGTTTGGTTTGGTTTTTTGTTTTTGTTTTTGTTTTTTTTTTCCCTGCTGTCTTACAGGGTTTTTCAAGTTTTCAGCAGGGATGGGAAAAGCACCTCAGAGCTTCCTATGGACATTCCCCATTTCATCCTGAGCAAGCAAGGGCAGTACAATGAGGACCTTATTCCTATAATCTGGCAGTTAGAAGATACCTTTATCTGAGAATATTCTGTGTGTGGTAGAAGACCATATCTGAGGTCTCCTATGGCATTAAAGTCAATGTTGGAGCTTATACACGAGTCTTGGTGAAAAGGATGCTTCTTCTTGTTTAAATGATGTGTCAAGTGGTCAGTGCTGATGCCAGCTTCGGCTCTCATAGACCAATGTGGTACAGGGGAGTGTGGCAGTGTTTCTTTAACAGGGTGACATCAGTAGTCAGAAACTTGTGTTTGGTTTGAGTCTGCAGTGAACTACACGTTACCTTTAGTTTTGCAATGCATACTTAAATTTTGTTGGGTACAAAGCCCTTGTGCATGAAACGTCTTTCAGATGTACAGAGCATCCTGCTTATTCTTCAGTCCCATGTCCAACAGACTTGTTTATTAGGGGATGTCGCTACTGCTGCTGTTAACTAAGTTACACAGCTGAGACCTGGGTTTTGCTGGAGAACATCTTGGGTTCACCCCAGTGGCAGTCTGATCTTGATGCCCTGCAGCTCAATTTTGGACAACCCCCTTCAGAACTGATGTTTGCCTGTATCCAATAAGCCTTTTTTTGGGTGCACTTGGAGGTCTGATGGGAATCTTCACAGAGCTGTGCCCTGTGACTGTACTCTCCATGTGTATTTCTATGAAGATTATGCACTGTGGTCCTGATGCAAAACCCCTTGAAGTTGATGAAAATCTTTCTGCTGGCTTTAATGGGCTTTGTTCCAGCTCTGCAAATACAGAGAGTTCAATGAAATCAGATGTCAGAAACTGCAAAGAATGTGTGTGAGAGATGCAGAAAGACTGAAATTAGCACTAGATGAAAAAGGAGGGGAGAAAAAAACAAACCAAACAACAATGACAAAATGTGACACAGGTGCTTTTCTGAAACTTTCTTTACTGCTGATTTCAAAGTACTGTAAAAATGTATTTTCAGTATTACAGGGCTCTTCATGGAGACAGTGCTTGCTCTGAACAATTAATTTTCAGGTGACCCATTTCAATTTACTTGTGATTACATGAAGGAGGGATATTCAGTTTGAAGCAGCCAGCCTGGGTGGAATTCACAATGATGAGAAATACTCTAGGACTGGGAGGATGACCAAGTACTGTGCTTTACTGCAAACTTTGCATGAGCTGCATGTTGCCTTTCCTAATCCAGATCCTCCCTGCAGCTGGAATTACTAATATACAGTAAATTGAATAGGACTAGATCTGAGTGCAGTGGAAGGATGGGCATCTGTAGCAATTTCATTGAAGCTGAGAGATGCTATAGATTTACTGTGGAAATGACTAAAAGCCAGCCTGTAACAACATTCACCCACAGAACAGAGAATATTCTGTAAAATGCAGAAAGCATCCTTAAACTTATGTTGTTGTGAAGGATAACACAGCACAAGAGGGGAGGGATGTGAATTGCTCCAAGGCCCTTGGTTAGATCTGAATGGCCCCAATCTGATTTAGCTCCATGCATACTTACCCAACTCCCTGCCACTGCTACTGTGCTGAACAAGTGTGGACAAACCCTGCCTACAGCTGCTGCCAAGATTCTCTGGCTCTTTTTTTTTTTCTTCCCACCAGTTTGCCCAAGTGCTCAGGCGATAAGATTTGTCCTGCCCTGTTTTTGCAAAGGGATTTGGTGATTGCAAAACATGTCACATTATTGACTGGAAGTTGTTACCATCTGGTGGCTGTTTAGATGGTCTGGTACTAATGAGTAGGTAATCTCCATCGAGTTTCTAGGGGACAGCTGTCCTCCCTTGCTTTCTTCCTCATGATCATACACATCATCGTTGTACCGGACACTAATTGGTGTTCTTATTTGCAAAGATGAGTTACGAATGGTCATGGAAGCACTTTCCACTAGAAATGGGTTGTGGTGTGTGGATGGGGTAATAGGAGGAAAAACTGCCTTTCCAGCAGCTGTGTTATGTGTTTTATGTTGCGAAAGGATTTCAGGTTTCCAGCAATCTTATACAAGCCTTAAACACTCTCTAAAGGAGGAATCAAGGAATGTGAGTTGTTGTAGATGAAATAAGACAAATAAAAATGCACTGCTATCCCCTTGGCTTATTTCCTAACTCTCCAACAAGTCATTAGGTGCCTACTCCAAAGTGCCTTGTAAATGCATGTCCAGAAAATACAACCTAACTCTGAATACTTACTAGATATATTGTAATCAGGTAGAAGCCGTTCAGAGGCAGAAACATGTAATAATTGATGTGTTTCTAGTTCTCATGGGCTTGATGTTATTCAAATGCTATTCAAACTTGTGCAAAGTTGGATTCTGTGCGTTGACACATGGGGATGGAGAGATCGGTGCTGCAGGTGATGTCCCCATGGAGGGGTGACTCAGTGGGAGAGTGTTGGAAATGATGCAGGATAGTAAACTCTTCTCAAACATAGCCTGAGAAGTGCCATAGTCTCTCACTGCACAAGAGGAAGGCAGGAGCACAGATCAGTCACTCTCAAGGCTGCTCCAACACCCCTTTGCTTGTCTTCTCCCTATGATCCCCATTCATCTGCTCACAGGTGTCCTTGTGACCCTGTGAACGACCTGGGTTAAATGGAGGGTCTTCTACTTGTATGGAGGTCTCTACAGGACATGTTTGCTGAAAACCATGACACACCTTGAGGACAGAGATGACTACGTTTACATGACTGCTTATAGCAGAGCCCATGCTCTGCTGTGGTGGTGTTGAGCTCCCCTGCAGACCTCAACTTCTAAGGGTGGAGTTTGGGTCATCTTTTGTCATACCATGTCTTCAAGCACAACTGCTGTCTGAGGCCTTGGGTAGTTTGCATCTGTCTTGGACTTCCTTGATGGCAAGTCATTCGTGATTGCAGGTGGTTATTTACTTGCATGCGGTTCCTCCTATCTCACTCCTTATCTCATCCTGTCTGTACTGACTTCAGACTCCTCTTAAATCTGAGAGGAGCAGTGGTGGCTGTGGTGGTGCTGTGGTGTTAATTTGTCTGAATATGTTTATTTCAAGTTCAGGTCGGCAAGAATGGTACCTGAGCCTGTTGGAAATGATTTGTGGTGCCTGGCTATCCATGCACGCACTTCAATTAACTTTCTTCAATTAACAGCAAACCACAACATTAAATGCAATAATAATGACTGTCTAAAGGTCGTGGTTTTGTTTGTTTGTTGTTTTTTTTAAAGTATAATTTAAAGGCATTCCTTTGTTCTGCTTTGGAGCATGTTGGGGGGTTGAGTCCAAAGAGGAAGATAGGCTTCATCTTTGTAATCATCATTGAGCCATATGTTTTATTAACACAATATCTTGATCCATTAGGTGCTCTGTGGAGGCACAGTGTAAAGGCATACACATTGGCCACAGACGCGCACGTGGAGCAGCAGTACTGAATCACCTGTCATCCTGCATGGCTGGGGTGAAAGGGGAAGCTATTTACATAAATTATGGGAGAGCAGTAAATATTATTTCACAATATCACATCAAGATCAACTTAATCAAACTTGATATTAAGAGGCAGAGCGATTTGCTTTTAGTCAAAGACACAATTAAAGAAGGTGCTTGAGGGTAAAAGAGAGTGCCTACTTAAGAAGATTTTTATCACACAATGGGTGATGGTTGGGAAGCTTATAACCAAGATCTTAACTCCTTTGTGGATTTTGCAGCTCCTAATTTTAGCAGCTGTTGCAGTTTCAGGAAGGATAGAACAAATGAAATGTGTGTGGGGGGGTTGTTTATTGGTGAGCTGTTTTCTTTTCATGAGTGGAACTTTGGCTCAGAGAGAGAGGTTTCTTAATCTTTAAAACACTATTTCTCATTTCAAGGGTTTCTGGAACTTTCAGCAAATTTCATCCAAAGTAACGGCAAAACCATTAATGCTTCCCAGATGGAGTGGGAGTCTGTCTGGCCTCAGTTATGCTGCAGGTCAAGACTGTGCTTTTTTTCTACCTCAAGTCTATAGAGGGTTAATGTTGCTTTAACCTTCTCACTGCCACTTTTCTTTGTGAACATAGATCCATGTCTGTTGAATAAAATAATGTTACTTATTTGCTAGGAATAGTTTCACTTCCTATTTAGGCAATTGGAAGTCAATGTCTTGAGTTTCCTGATGTGTTCATATCGTATGAGGCACTTGAAGCTCTTCTTGATGCTTTAAGTGCGTATTGGTTCACAGAGAGAACGGATCCCTTGTTTGTTTATTGCCTCTAGAGCTGTCTGTAAGGTCATGACTCTTACACAACTTAAACATTTTTTTTTCAAATTCTTATAGAAAAGTAAAAGCTGACCCATTTGGGCAGTCCCTAGATAAGTGTCTGCTCCCTTTCCTTTCTAAGAAAGCCTGAGCTTTCCTTCACTCTCATATTTTTTCAATCAAATCTCAAATTATCAGTTGTGGGGGGAGCTTAAATAGAAAAATCTTTAACAAGTCTGAACTGCATCCTCTCTTTGTGTGAAGCGCGTCTTCTTTGGTTCCCAACAGCGTCAACACAGGCTGGAAGAGCTGGGAAAGGTTAAAGATGTGCTCAGAGCATTCTAGGATTAGGACCATTGTTTAAGTAATAACACTCAATCTCACCAGCCCATGTTTACCACAAAGCCTTTATTTTTATTTTCCATCTGGTCTTTCTAAATTAAAGATGTAAGAGCTTTGTTTTTCTATAGCTCTTTCCCTGTCCTTGCCTTCCTGGTGCTTTCATAACACACTGTGCAGGTTTATGTGGCTCCTCTACCTGGGGTTCCAAGTGACTGAGAGCTGAATTTGGCCCAGGATATTAGTAAACTACTTTAAAGGAAAATAAAATTAAGGAATCTGTGGCTTAAATACTATAGTGTTTGTTTCAAGCAATGTGTAGTGCTGGTTCTTCAGCAACCACCTGTGGGATGCTTGAACATTCTCAATATATCTGTTCCTTGTTTCAATGCCTGAGTAATACAAGCATCTGCTGCTACTCAACAAGTGATGTGCTACTGACCATTTTTGACAACTCCCACCTGCTCATGTTTGCATAAGCAAGTTTGAAATGCCTGGGCATGAGAAGAACAGCCATACCATTGCTTTGTACCTGGGGCTTTACCCTCTCTAGCTGTTGCCTGTACCTATTCATCATTGATTGGCAGTAAGGATACCATCTTCTTTTTAAGGGCTGGTTATCTCTTAAATATTATGTGTTTAAGTCCAGCTTTACCAGGCCTAATTACTGTAGGATTGCCTTCCTGTTTTTAAAATAACTATAGGTGCTTAAATCCTTTTTCCCCTATCTTGAAGATGCTTGTAGGTAGAGAGTTATTAGATCTTCCTGTAACAATATTCAAGCTGCAATACAGCTTCAATGGTAAGGAAATGGTGGTGAAACTGAGACTTGTGATGCCCATATGGCCTTTTCCAAGGAGTCCACCATCACCACTTTACTGGCTGAGAGCACAAGCGTACGCAGAGTGCCCTTTGTGTAGCTATTAAAACACAGTGTCCACACTGTCTTGATTTCCCTGGTCTTCATTATGTAAAGTGCTTTACACTGGGGAGGAATAATCTCTTCTATAGCGAAAAGAAGAGAAAATCATTTTTGCATTACTCACCCCTAGGCCTTCCTTTTTGGCGATGCAATGCTTCCCAGGTCAGGGGGTTATGTAAGACTCCCCTCTAAGGACAGGTCTGCAGCTTGCAGAAGGTATAGAGCCTGGACCTTTGTTTTGGGGAGGTCCTTCTCTGACAGACCCTGTGCACTCACCTTGGTGGTTGCACATTCTTGCTTCAACTAGCAAGCTATTTGAGCTTGTCTATTGGAGCTTTAATGTTATGTGAACATTGTTTTTATATTTCTAGAGCATTCTGTAGTCCCACAATTTTCTGATTTGATGCTATATGTTCTGTAATCCCTGTACTTATCAAGTAAACCTGTTGCAGAAATTAAATTTTCCATAGGTGGCTTCCTCTTTCCCACTCCTATGGCAGACTTTTGCTATCTCAGCTATTTGAACTCTGCCAAAAACCCTGCAGCTTCTGGAAGTGCCTGTTTCTGTCAAGTGACTGAAGAAGGAGAAGGGTGACATCCACATTGTCCTTACAGAGTCTGAACTTTTTTGGGTCCTTTCCAGCATTTGATTGTATTTGCTTTACTCAGCCAACTGCCACCTGTGGCAGGAGAGATGTCATTTGGGCTCAGCCTATGTTGAAGAAGTTAGTGAGTAAGTGGCCTGATCGCAGCTTTGGAGATTGTTTAATTATTACCTAATAAATCCAAAGTATGAAACATTTTATCATGAGTAGCCTTAACAGTAGCTTTAGTTGTGTTAAATACCTGATTTGTCATAGAAGGAAAAAAAAGCTAGTCAATTATTTCCTTTGCATCTTAATGCTTTTGGGCTCAGGAACATCTGAGTAATGATTTTTAATGAGAAGACTTCTGGTGAAATGCAGGTAAGATCTTAAAGACCTTAATTGCTCCTCTAAGAAGTCATCCCAGGTTAAATACCAGTGCTCAGCTTGTGCAGTGGGGTGCTGAGGCCTTGGGAGTCACAGAGGGGAACACCTCCTCTGGGTCTGGCTGGGGAAGCAGGTAGCGAAACAAAATGCAGTGGGTGTTGCTTTTGCAATATTTCTTAATGTTTCTGTTTCAGGATCATCATGATAAGTATTTTGTGGAGATGGCATTCAACAAGGTAAGTGTGGGCAGAGCAAGGTCTCAACCTAGGGAAAAGTCAAGTGGTGCAAATGGAAGCACCTTGCCTCTGCTCAGCCTGCTTGAACAGGGTTTACCTGTGGGTAAGGCTTTTCTTGGAGATGAAGGCTTAATTCTTAGTTTTAGTTGAGGTTTTGTGACATCTGGAAGTTTTAATCCAAGGCCCAGACCCTGGGATATAGCTTATTCCATGAGAGGATTGTACAGATAAATTCATTAATGTTTCTGAAATACTTTAGGAGCCACTTAAGCATATCAATAAGTTTAGAGTTTTATTAGTTCGTGGACTTTGATTAAATCCCTTCATGTCAGATCCCCTCTTAAACACTTTATTCAAAAGCTTGTGGTTTTTTTAGGAGGTTTTGTTTATTTGTTTTTGTTTATTCAATGTTGGTCTCCATTCAAAATTTGAAAAGTCTGAGCTGTCTGTCTATCTGCTTGGAAATGTTCAAAGGTTTTTCCAGGCTTATTTCTTTTGCAATTCACTACGATATTATCAACTAACTTGAGCTGTAGAGAGTTTTTGGAGAGTCTTAATTTTGCCTTTGGCATCTCTGTAGGTTTCTGTCCACACAGCCCTGGCAAGCTTAGGTTCATCCTCATCCCTACATGGATGTAGGAATGACCTAGTGGGGTTTTTAAAATCAAGAGTAGGGCAAACCCAAGCAAAAATGATTCTGTTGCTTTGTCTATGACTGGGCTGAAACTGGGAAGTGCTTGCTTGATGTTAAGGACAGATGAACGTTAAGAATTTGATGTAATCCTAGACCTCAGGCATGAAACTCAGCTTGACCTTTCCTGTTGGGTGCTTTTGTGCAATCCTACTGGACATTTAGCAACGAGAGAGGAAGTAGAGGAAGGATATCAGTTCAACCATATGTCAATGCTGGGATGTAAAGTGACAGGGAGAGGAAGGGCTGAGACATGTGTGGAGTCATTGGTTAAACTAAGAGCCTTTCTAGAGGGGAACTGGGGGGCTCAGGGGACTGTCGTGCTTGCTGGAGGTCACCAGTTCAACTCCAGTTTATGGAAGTAGTGATCAAAAATTATTGTTGTGTGATAGCCAGACTGCTTCCTATGTCCGAGCTTTGCTCTCCCGTGGTCCTCCCCAGCCTGATCCCTGGTTGTAAAAGCATTTGCCACAACTGGTGCCCTGAGGGGTTAATGACTCTGCTAGGGGGGTGAGAGGTGTCTTGTCCCTAAAAGCCCACTTCTTAGGGAAGGTCAGGAGTCTGTAGCAGGGCTGTGTAGGAAAGCTGCTGTGCTGTAGTGAGTAAAATAGTTATTGGTGTGGTTTTAAACAACAACAAAAAAGCTGTTCTTGCCTTCTTCCTAAAACAGAAATAAGGATTTTGAGCTCTGAGTCCCGTTCCTCCCCCCAAGTTTGCCTTAAAGAACAGCAACTTTTCAAAAATTTTGTTAACCATTGAAACAAAACACTCCTGGTCTTTCATGATGCTGCCATCACTTCCAACATCCCAAAACCATACACTCAGGAGGTGGGAACCAGGCACCTAAAGCAAGCTGAAATGCTTTTACAAGCTCCTGCGCACCCTCACTTGCTAGTGAAGGTTGGTGTCTAATATCAGTCTGCTTGAATGATTTTGACAAAAACACACATTAGTGAGTTTTTAGCTTTCTATGGGCTTTGTGGGAATTTGGCATAAGAAGCAGAGATGAGCCCATGGGAAATCATCTTCTGCAGTGGGCAGTGTGTGCAGGCTGCAATGGGTGTCTTTGATTGGGGGAGTGGTTTGTCTGGTGGGGACTCCAAGACTTGTCATTACGCTGTGCAGGATAATAAATGTGGAGACTGGAACTGGAGTTTGTGCTGACAATGCAGATAGTAAACTGAAAACAGTGCTGGGATGAGGATGAGATTGCCCCTGATGAAGTTTGAAGCAGTTCTCACCTGTGCACCTCAAAGAGCTGCAGTTTGGCTTCTTGTTGGGCTAAGTGAAAACCAAGGCACAGAATTGGTGCTAGTCTGAGCACTTTTAACTAATAAAGAGCTGTTGATTGACCCCAGCATAACCCAGGGGGTCCAAGGACTGAGGTAGGACACAACAGCCTCCCCAGAGAGAAGATGCTGGGAGAGGTGGATGGGTGTTGTGCTTTTTGTTTGTTTGTTTTCTTTTGACAAAAATCAGAGCCTCTGGCTCTGGGCTCATTTACTTCAGTCTCACACTAACTTTAGAGGCTTTTCTTTAGTTTCACGGGTCTGGCACAGAGCTTGAGCTAGCAAAATACACCAACAGCGTGACATTAATTCTCTTTCAGCAGCGTAGAAGCATGTCTGAAAATAGATGCCAATTTAAGAGTGATATTTCTGGGCTTGCTCAGTGCCAAATCAGACCTTTGGCCATTTATAGTATCAGTCTTTCTGGCAGAGACTGGCTTCTGATGTTTCCTATCAAGATCTGGTGTTCAGTCAAGTAGGGCATGAGGAAATTTATTGTTTAAATAGAGGCAAAAAGATTTTAAAAAATACCAAAACAAAAACAAAACCCAAAGCTCTCCCAGACAACACTTCTCCCCCATCCAGCAAGAAAATACAATCTCAGAGATGGTCTTGAAGATCTTTGCCAGCGCATAGTTACAGCCCATTTAAGGGGAAATGCTTTTATTGGATAAAGCTGACACAAATGTGTCAAAGCTTATAAATTCATATCTGGAAATTTGTAAACCAGAAGCATCTTGATCTGCAAGGAAGAAAAAAAAAAGCTTTCAGTCATTTGTAACAGAATTTTACTATAGCTTTATTTCAGCCGGTTTTTGTTTGGAGCCTGTGATTTGTTTGGAGGCTGGATGCAGCAAGAGACTCTACAGCAGCTTTATTTTTCTTACAAAATCCCAAGAGTTGCAGCTCCAAGTGGCATTTTTCTTGCCTTCACCTGTAGGGCTGATCCACTGATCTCATAGCCCTTGATTATTTTTTAGGCACACTTACAGATCTGATCATGAGAATCACTCCTTGAGCTGCTGGTCTGGTTGTGGGAGCAGACCCTGGTGTGCTCAATGTCTCTGATGGGACATTCCTTTCTTCAAGATGCTGAACATTTGGGAAGATGTTCTTGAATATCTTATATCAAAATGCACTTTCCTTTTCAGAATTTGATTTGATGCAACATATGATACTTTAAATTATTGTTATGCTGGGTAATAACACCACAAAAGAGGGACAGAAGCATGTGATAGGATAAAAGGTAAATTGCAAGCATTAATTTTCGTGTGAGGATGAGAAGTTGTTACCAACAGTGCTTGAAAGGAAGCTGAGGAACACAGGAGTAAAGTGATGAGTCCAAGGTCTTGAGTTGCTGCCAAAAATGAGACCGAGTTTTCTCAGTAACTGGCCTGAGTCTGGGGAACCAACCCTTATAGGAACTAAATGTCAAGACCAGCCTTTCGAGTCTCCACAAGCAAAAACTACATTTCTCTGAAATTAATTCAGGGTCCTCAGTGGGTGGAGGTGTTCATGTGCATGCATGCACCAAGCAAAGGACCCCTGTTTTGGGGAGGTCCACCCCTGACGCAGCCACAATGCCTGGTGCTAGCTGTGCCGTGTGAAGTCTGCCAGCAGCTGAGGTTGGCCCCTGTGTGAGGACAGGAGCAGAAGAGGGCAGGACCCAGCAGTTCCTTTTTCTGACCGCTGCGCCACAACCGAGACGAGGCAGGCACCCTCCCTTCCCAAATGTTCTCTTTCTAAATTCAGGTCAGAGTCATGTGGGAATTTTTTTGTTGTTGTTTGTTTGAAACCACCAGCAGAAGCCTGACATATCAAGCAAATGGTAAAGTATTTTTATGGATTTACTTGGAGTTGCTTTCTTGCCCAAGAAAGGGAAAAGATGGATCCAGTGGGTTCTGGGTCTGGGTGCAAGGTGCTCACTCATTATTAAAAGCAATATTGACCTGTAAAGAGGGGACTTCTGGGTGGTTGTCTGCCAGGACAGCTTTATTCTGAATTAAATTCTACTGAAGCAGAGAAGTTCTGGGTTTACAACAACAGGGACGACTGTGGGTCTCCCTCCAAGAGATCCCTCTTGGGTGTGCCAACTGTATTTTGGAGATTTTAAGGAAAAACCTTTCTCATCTGATGCTACTGCTCTAATTCATGTGGAGGTGGCTTCAAAATCAGGAGGGATGCTTTGGGTTGCTTGTCTCATCTTCCCTCCTTCCCCTGCACCCAGTGCCAGTGTGTCTCAGGGGGAAAAAGGCACACAAACTTTGTTGGTAGGGTTTGTTTGGCAGGAAGCATCTTCGTTTTTCCAAATACTTCTGCTCTGTTTTTTCTAATCTTTTGGGATTTTGAACCACCTCTGGCCATCGATTTCTATCTATAACAGCTTTGCTCAGGGTAGATGAGCACCATTTGCAGAGACCCAAGGGCTGTATTCCCAGCTGGAGCAAGCCAGCATGGCCCTGTAAAGATGGCTTTATTTATGCCTCCTGAAGAGATTCCCTAACCCATGGAGGTTTAAGACAAGGGGATAAAACTTCCCAACCTGTCTTAGTCCTTCTAGGGGTTGTGTCACTGAGATGTCTTGCACGTGTGGTTTGAGTAACAACACAGATGTGCCTGCATGGGTCTGGTACCCAGGTAATGGCAGAAACAGGGAGAGCGATAATTACCAAGCCTCTTAGAAGACAGATATTTGAATAAGCTATTTAAGTCAAAACCATTTATTTTTCTCTGCCTGAAATAATTCCTTTAACCAGTGCATAAATAACAATCAGTCCCCAAACCTTCAGGGCTATCCATCCAGTGCAATGGAGTGATCTCTGGGGTATTACCCATATCATGCAGCACTATTAAGTATCACGCCATCGTGGGACAGCCCAAGCACTGTGAGAAAGGAGAGAGCAGCCTCTGGCTGGCCAGCATTCCCTGTATAATCATATGCTGCCAAAGCCACGTTCTTCTGAAATAAAAAGAATTTCCCTGCTGACTTTTTCTTTTTTGTTTTATTACACTTTTACACAAATTAATGTAAATTCAGTCATACCAGCACTTGTTGTTAGGCTCAGTTTGGTGCAGCAAACACTTCATAATAAACCTGATGCTGATAGCATCCTTTGGAAAAGATGCTGGTAGGAGGAGGGGGACAACACTATGGAGACATGGGGACGTGTGCACAGGCACCCTCCTGCCCTGCCACACTTTGTCTCCTTGGTATTGTGGTGTTTGTCAATGCCTGGATGATGGTTATCTGCACCAAGGTTTTGAGGCTGCTTGAGCTTTGGCAGTGGTAAATGTGGAGCTGCTTCAGCCAGAGGATGCTAAAAGCAATGTGGGGAACAAGGCAGTGTTGGTCATCACAGGCTGTATCTGGATGGCAATCCTCATGAGTGATACTGCATTTCCCTGAGCCTTTTTTAGCTGCTGTACCCTTGTTGAGACATGACAAGGTTATGCTGGCATGGTCTGGGGATCTATTGATCAATCCTGGGGAAGGTTTGTGCAGGAGATTGGGGATTTGTCACTTTGCACCAGGCAGGTTAACTCATCCTGTCCCAGCGTGGTTGGGCACCCCAAGTTATGCTGTTCATGAAACTTGGGCATTTCTAAAATAGTTCACTTCCGCATTGTGTCCAAAGGCCATCAAATTGGATGTAGTGACTGTGACACCACCCCCTAAGTGCTGTCAGGGAGATGGGTGAGCTGGGAAGAGGCCAGCATCTCCTGGGTCTTTCCTCTTTGTAAGCTTGCACCAATTTGAGCCCATGGAGCTGGCCAGAAGGGCTGCTTGCTTTATGGGGACAGGCATGGCTGTGGTCATCCTGACATCCCATGAGTGGAAATTTCTGTCAAGTGTCTATTTTTTTTGTGCAGTCCATGTCCAAGGCCACAAGCTTGCCCTTGGCTAAGGAAGCTGTGCTGGAAGGTCTCCTTAGCAGTAAAACAATGTGTTTTTTGACTCTATGTGCTTGGCAATGTCCTAGGGATTAGAAACAGATTTTTCAGAAAATAGAGAAATAATCTAGTTCTTGTAGCAATCCAAGTGAGCCAAAACTAAAAACCAAGCAAGCAAGAGAGAAATTACAAAAACCAATTACTTTTTCATGTAAATCCCATGACTCGTGGTGCTGGGGCTTTAGGGAAGTACTAGCTGTTTTGAATTTGAGAGTGCAGGGAGCACTTTGTGTTGGCTCTCCATCACATCTTGCCCTGCTGCTGCTGGTGGATTTCCAGGACCTTGGAACTTTTTGGTAGCTGGTGGGACTTGCAGCACTGCCTGACAGAGAGCTGTCAGGTTCACATAACATTGTGAAGGGGCATGAAGAGTGCCTCCTGAATGATGCTGAGCCAGGCAGCAGGTGTCACCTTGCTGACACAGGTCACTGTAAGTGATGCTGGATCCTGGGAATAAATCAGGGGTCATGGGGAAAGGGGACAATGGCGTGCAAAAATCAAAGTGGAGGGTGCTATGGGGGGAGGAATAACAAATCTTCCGGTCGTACGATTCCTCAGCCTCTTCTTGAACTTAGGTTCTTCATCCTCTGCTGTCCTAAAAGCTTCATTTGTAGAGATGAATGGGGTCACTTTGCTCCACCACGAGTCTGAAAGTGCCTGAGCACAGTGATCCTTAGTCTGGGCACTGATGAGGTGTTGCCCCACGCTGTGTGACATCCCAGTCCTCCCTTAATGGCTTTGGGTGGTGATCATGATTCAGGAGAGAGAACAAACTGTAGCTGGGCTGGATATCACAATGGGCAGTGCTTGGCTCTTCTACTGTCTGAGTCCTGATATTTTTTTCTGTGATTTCAGCACTGCATTCAATTTAAACTCCTTTCAAAGGTGTATATATGATGCCAGAGAAATTGGATTTAATAGCAGCCCACCAAAATACTCTGCAAAGGCATTTCCTGGGCAGATGCTAATCCTGAGCCCCCCTGTTCCTGTCCTGGGGAGAATGATGAAGGACGAGGCAGGAGCAGACTGGTATAATTACATGTATTCCAGATCCCAAGCAGCACCCTGGTGTCAGTAAGACTGTGGGAAAAAGGCTGCTCCATAAATGAGGAGTGGGACCTCAGAGTTTTGAACGTCTATGTATTTTTATATATATTTAAAAAATCCCAAACCAACTATAATAATCTCATCCTCTGCCCAGAGGCTTTATAAGATGCTTTAACCCAATGTGTTTAATGACCTTTGAAAATAACTTTTTTTTTCTAAAAAACAACCCCCAGGGGCTCATCTGTTTCAAGGAGTTTCACTTCTACCTCCTCTCTTTCGTTTCCCCTTTACCTTCCCGCTCGGTGCTTTTCCCAGCTGTCTGCACCCTGTTTAGGTTAATGGGAGCCCAGTTAGGAGCGGTGTTGAAGGTGTCACAAAAGAGCTCAACAACTTCCACCTCGGTGAAGTGCAACCCAATGGACAAAGGGATTAAAGTATTTAACAACAAAATATCCATGCTCATTGTGCAAAATATTTTACTTTTTACTACTCTGTATTTGAAGAAAAAAAACCCAAAACAACTTTCATTTTTCTTTTGGGGCATTACAATAAGTCTGGGATGTTCTCACAGTTACATGTGTATATCTTCCCAGCTGTTTGAACCAGAAAAAATGAATGGGCCTTTGATAGCTTGGAAATATACCTTTGTAAAACTGTTATTATACAGCAAAGTGGAAATTCAAAACATTGTATGGTGTAATTCACTATACAGTTGAGATTTTTTTTTCCCCCCAGTTTTTGTAGAAATTGATTTAGAAACTTTGTCATCATTAAAACTGTCTCCTCTGTTAATTCAATGCAGAAATTTTAAAAGTTGTTTTTTTTTGTGAATGAGGAGTAAAATGTCACTGGGAGGGGGGTAAAATAGGGATTATGATTTTGCTTTTAATGTATTTGCATAAGAAAAAGTATAACATATCTGCCCAAAAAACCCCACAACTTTCTACTTTGTTTTTAATCACTATTTCTCATTGTAATGCATGATTGTAGGACTCAGGAAGAAAAGGAAAAAAAACAACAAAACCAAACAAAGCAGAAACAACAACAACAAAAAAACAATTAAAAAAAAATCCTCCTACATCAAAACCTATTAACTATCTTTCCATATCTCTACTATAGCATAAATAGTATGCTTGCTGTATTGCATAGAGATCAGTTGTCAAGATCCTTGGGTCAAAACAAAAAGCACACATCAGGAGACCAACAACTCTGAGCAACGCATAAAACCAAAGCCAGCACCCAAACAAAAAAAAAGGAGGAAAAAAAAAAAAAAGAAAAAAAGCACATGGGAAGTTTAAGTCCTTATATCAGGGACAAAAAACAAAAGCGGTTAGTTAAAGTCCTGCCTTGCCACTGTTTGCCTTGCAAAGAGGGAGGCTGATTTAAAGGAGGAGGGGAAAAAAAAAAAAATCACTGGATTAATGTGAACTTTAATACTGAAGCAGTGTGTGTTTACTGCTGGTGACCACAAGACATAAATCTTGTGAGCACAATGTACAATGCGAGGCAGCCCCCAGGTTTTTTTTCCTTTTTTTTTTTCCTCCAGCCTCAATTTGTGTGCAAGTGTGTGTTAAGTGCCGTTGAAAAATAGTGACCTTTAATAAAGGATCGTATCCTGAGACTATTTTCCCAGACACACAGTGACCTTTCAAACCAGACTGGGGTGAGGGGGTGTGGGGTTTGGACTTTGAACCGGCCAGTTCCCGCTGCGTGCCTCTGTTTGCCAGGCTACTTTTTATTGTGTGGCCGGGGAGCGCTGGCTATGCAAAGCAGGCTGAGCTGCCAGCCTCAACCTTTGCAAATCAATTTGTCTGCACCCGAGTGAAAGATGCTGCGGCGAGGACAGACTGTGTTGCTTTGTGCCACCGGCATTTGTGGCACTCCCGGCAAGCCCCCCCCAAACCACCATGCACTTCTATTTTTTTTTTTTTTTTTAATGATTCTTTTAAAATGTATTTTCTCCTCCAGTAACCCCAAAGGGATGGCCATGAGGGGAAAAGGGGCTTCCTCTTCCTGGCAGCTGCAGCCATTTCACAGCACCCCAGAAGCTGAGGGAGTGGCACTGGGAGGTGCCTCCAACTTTCCATCTCCCTTGAAGAGGAAAAAAACCAACCCATCACACATGCAGCAACCTCTACATAAATGCAAATGTTTCTTCCTAAGGGTTAAGGTTATTGATTTCCCTGGGATGCCCAGCCTCGACATTAATCAGTACCTAAAAAAATGCCAGGAAAAGACAGAGAAATGCAATTATTTCAGGTCCTCTAAATTTCAGCCTCTCCTGGTGGCCCCTCCCAAAGAAATGGAAATCCTACGCTCGTTGTAAAGCTGGATCAATTTCTGTGTGAGCCATTAATCACTCTTACACTCTTAAAAATCTGGGAGCAAAGGATGGGGTCCCTCCCTAGGAACACCCCAAGACCCTGGTGGGAGCTTTTGTTAACAGAGCAGTACCAAGGATCCAGGTGTGCTCACAAAAGTTTTATTATCTTGTGCTCCACATTGCTTTAATCGTCCTCAGGTGCTCTTTGGTATTGGATTGCCTTGTGCTTATAAAGTCACTGCTTGCCACAGAGGACAGGTTGCTACTTGGCATCCTTGCCCAAGCTGGGCTTTGATACCAAGATTGTTGGGTTTTTCTTTTATTTTTAAGTTTTTACTCAAATCTTGTTTTAACTCTGATTTCCCTGAGCATTGGGTTTACATTCTATCCTGCTAGAGTCATGGCAAGAGATCCAGGAATGTAAGTGTGTGGAAAAACTGCTATTGGGCAGGCAGGGGTGAAGGCATGGAGCATTTAATTCCCCCCATGGTACCTGCCCCATAGGTGTGCTTACCCTATGGGGAAGATGGGGCAGCTTAATCCTTACCTTGGGGCTGGTGGGGTCAAGTGGTCTTATCCTTGTGCAGCTCTGGTATGGCTGCAAGTTTATATTCCAGGAAGGTGAAAGGAGCAGGGATCTGGATTACTTAAACTTTAAAGAGTTTGTGTTTTAGAAAGACCATAAAAATGAAAGAGGGGGAAAGAATTTACTATAGTTGAGATGGGAAGTAATTATGGTCTGGATAGAGAATTCAGCAGCAGCAGGGTCAAGGTGAGGATAGGCTTTGTCAGTGATCTGGAGGTGGTGACAGATGGATTTATGGACATGTAAGACAGGAGAGGGAAAGAAAGCTCAAGTGTCAAGGATGGCTCCAAGGCTTCTGGCCTTGGGAGAAGGTCAGAGTCAAGCAGAGAACCAACAAAGTCAAAGGCATAGGACATTTTATATTTATTTTCAGTAATTGTAAATAATATTGGGGGGGGAGGCTGCTTTGCCGTAACACCAAAGTGGAGGGAGTTTACAAGTAGCAATTGTGAGTGTAATGGCTTGTGGAACCACAAAGGGTTTTAGGTATGACACAAGGAGAATTATTGAGATGTACAGGGTGTGAATATTTCGTCTAGGTCAGGCTTATTGTGAAGGTTTCAGTGGGTGAGCTGGAGATGGGAGGCCAGTTACCCCCTGACACATCTTGTGTGTTTGCTGGGCATGACAATCTCTGCTCAGGGGCTGCACTTGGCAGGAGGGACTGCAAGCTGCGGCTGCTGCACTGCTGGGCCACTCTTGTTCTGCCTTTATTCCTCTCTGTATTGGGAGGCTTTAGGGTGGCACTGGGTTTTTGAACACTTACTCCAAGACCTTATTCATACAGAGAATTCATACTTTATTCATACTGAGTTTATTCATAGCATTCTGTCTTGTTAGCCCTCTGATTCAAGGCATACACAAGGCTATGAAAGGGGGGTTAGCAAGTGGATGTGTGCACTGAATGCTAATAGCATCTGCTTTATTTTTATGTCCTTTCTGACCAGTATATGGTGGATCAGTGTGCCCAGGTCTCGTGCAGGAGTGGGTCATGGATGAATGGTAGCTTTGATTCAGACCAGCTGAAGGAAGCAACCAGAAAGACTGACTGTGGCCAGACAGCACGTTGCTAGAGTTAGGAGAATTTTTTTTTTTTTTTTACCTCCATCCTGTAGGGAAAAGTGTTTCCAAAAATGAGAGAAGAAATGGTTTAGTTAATTTTTTTAATGAAAATCATTGACTTTTGTGATTACAAGAAAAATCTGACAGCGAAGCCTGGCAACTTTTGACTTCAACATTCCCTCTTCTCTGTGAGGGACTTGCCTCTCCTGTGATACACCTCAATTCTATTTTACAGAGCCCCTGTGTGCATAACAAGAGTCAGTCATTGTGGGACATGATGCCATGCTGAGGGAGTCCATCACTGGTAAGAAAATTCTGTTGTATAAGGGGAAAATGTGAAGGTTGCAGCAAATAAATGATGGATCCTGTAAGACCCAGTGGAAGCCTTCTCCAGTTGATATGGCTTAGTTTGTCGTGGATGGGTTTTTCTGTTTAAGTGCCTGTTTCTCTGACAGTGAAAACGAAGAACTACCAGGGAAAACAGTCTTAATGCTTTGAAAAGTAAAAGATATTGTCTCTCTTCCATGTGGCAGCGGAGTTTCCTGCAGCTGCAAGAGATAAGGTGTGTTGGCTGTAAGGTGCTTTAGTGCTTTGTGATTGCCACTGGAGTTGGGTCTGTGGGACCCACCATCAGGTGAGTGTGTGCTATTGTATCCACCCATTTATGAGGGTTTTTTCCCTAAGGGTGAGCTATTTGGGGTGGGACTGAGCTGTGCCTGGCAGGATATGCTACATTAAAAGATGCTGCTTCAGACATCATATTTTTTCCAAGCTTGCTTTAATTCACTAATCCAGCCTCTTCTGCATTTTCTAAAACTGGCATTATTGTTTATAATCTACACATCGCAGCACATCAGCAAATCTCTCAAGTCTCACCTGTGGAAGCATATGTGCAAATGCTTTAATTCTTGTTTAAAACTAAGCCTTCGTGTCTACCTGGGGTTTTATCTCACTATTGAAAAGCTGCTTCTGTTGCCTCATCGTAAGGCCTGGCAGTATCCTGGATGGAGGGGAAATGGCTGGGTTGGTGCCATGAGATGGCCTCTTTAGAACTGCCGTAGCTGGAAAGCTGCTGTTCCCATGTTTTCTGCATCTGTTGCATTACACATTCTTAGCCAGGATGATTTTTGGGGTAATCTTGCTTCTTTCCAGCTTTAGTAAGTGAAGCAATATTTGGGTGAGTGGAATAAATGGAGTTTCCTGGCAGTGGGGATTTGCAGGAGCTTTTCAGCTCCCGCAAATTAAAGGAAGGCTGATGGGAAGAGGCAACAAGCACACTTGATGCTGAAAAATATGCAGTTTGTACCCTTCTTGCTTGAGAACTTGCTCAAGGACATCTCATTCCTGTGAATATTTATATATATTGTACAATGGCAACAGTACCACTGAGGTCCCTTGAACGCTTTTGCCTTGCTTTTAGGGGGACCATGTTTTAAAATATTCCAAAATAGTCTTTACCAGTACCATTATTTTCTTGTGTTCACCTAGACTTTCTTTTTTTTGCATCTCTTGGCCTGTCTTGAACATGCTTCTTGGCTTACTTGAAAATCTGGAAAGCCCTTCCTCTGTGCATGTGTGTGTGTATATATGCATGCAAAAGTTCTTGGATATCAATTTACTTAGTGAAGCGTGAGCCACACCGTGAGTATGTTACCTGAGTCTGCTTGTCTTTCCTTTTTGATCTAGATCAAGTCACCTGGTGACTTGGTGGGGAAGCCCCATGGCTATTTAAATAGTTACATATTTTTTTATAAACCTCAAAAATCATTGGAACTAAACATCTAGGATAATTTGGAGTGCTTTTAAGAGAGAGGGTTTTTTTTCTTCTGCAAGGATTTGAGGAGCTGGGCTTTGGTGCTACACTGGCTCAGCTGGGATGAGCTGAACCCATGAGAAGTGGGGAGCTTTCTTCATCCTCATAGAGTTAGTCATGGACACCAAGGATCAAAGCCCTCTGTTTTTCACCTGTTACCACCTGGCTGGAGGTCTGATTTTTTGCACTGATGCGAGCATCTCATGCTTTCTGCTTGGCCTTCATGGATGCTGGTAGTTGGCTGTCTCACCAGGGCAATGGTTTAAGTCTGTGGGGCGAGAAACAGCAGTGTTTTCACTCTTAAACTTCCTCCTGTCCACACTTGACCGCCTCTGCAGGTGTGTCCTCCAGCTGCGAAATGGATTTGAACATTACCCGTGCTAAGATGCATGTGAGACAATGGGGGGACAGTGGAAGGTGTGAGTAGACCTTGCTCCTTCTTCCCCATGCCCCCTCATTGGTCTTTCCCCCATCCTCCTTTTCCTCACCGTGGCAGCAGATCTGTGCTCTTTTCAGGCAGAGTTGGGGCTTCTGTGAAATGTGTGTTTCCTAAATGAATTTAAATGCATACCCCCTCTCCGCACCCCACCCCCCCCCCGGAAAGCCCCAAGGGAAGAGCATGCTGGCTGGGCAGAGGTTTGATACCTCCAGTGCCTCACTTAATTGATTTGACCAATGTTTCTGAATGCATGTTAGGTGAAACTCACTCTGTTTCTTTCCTTTTTTTTTTTTTAAACAGAGAAAAAGTTGCATAAATGCCCCTTTTCTTCTTCATGCAGTCCTCATGGAATACAAGGAGTTAATGCTTGTATTTATAGGAACAAGTCAAGCTAATAACCACTGCAAAGCTGGGAGGGCGGTTGTGAGGTTATCAGCAAACATGGGACAAAAAAAAAACAACAATTTTTTTTAAGAATTAAAGTGCTCTCATACCCCTCCCTTATCACCCCAAAGTGTGGGACCACTGCGGCTGTTGCTACAGAAATGAAAGGTATTACAGGAGAGCCATTGTGTTACTGGGGGTGGGGGGAAAAGTTTCTGTCTCTTTTTATTTTTTTTTTTCCTTCTTCTCTCTTTTAAACTTCCTGGTTGGTCAGGCTGGGGCTGACAAAGGGGAACTGGTCGTGTCCAGACACATTGCAGACTTCTGGCAAAATAGCCCAAGCTCACGAAAATTTACACATTTCCTGGCGCCTGGCCAGGCAGTACTTGTAGGACTTGGCATGGCTTTTCCTTCAGTTAGAAAAATGGCGCTTTTTTTTTTTGTATTTTTTTTTTTTTATTCCCCCCTCTTCTTCTTTCTTCAGTGAAAGCTTGTGGGTGCTGGGTCAGAAAAGACTCAAAGTTTGGGCATGGGGAGTAGGTCCTGCCATGGCATTTTTTGACTTAGCAGTATTCATAGCTTGCCGTTAAGCTTGATCTCAATGGGCACAACCTGTCTGCTTCCCACCTCCATGTGAAGGACCAATCATATGGCCACAATGGTGCAGACAGCCAGTAGAGAGTGTCATTTTTAGGTTGTCAACAGTGTTCATATAGATGGGAGGGATGTGCATGGATGGTATGTCAGCCTGGAAATGAGAGTTTTGGGGAAAAAAATGGGTTACTTCTTGCAATTTAAGCCACTTGCCTGGCTGTGGGTTTCTGCCTGGCTCTGATGCCTCACCTCTGTTTCTCTGCAGGGGGATTGAAACCAGCCTCCTGCCGGTCAACAAGCCCTGTGTCACTTCCTTCCCATCACCAGACTCATTCTTTCCACAGAGCAGACTTTCAAATGAACATTTTCGGTTCATTAAAGGTAGTTTTGAAAACGTTTTTAGTTCTGTAAAAATAAAATGGAAGCTCATCTGGATCTGGTAGCATAGATTCAAAATGAGGGATGGGAGAAGTGCTCCTCATTTGGGGCAGATGGGGTAATAAGATTTGCATTTAAATACTCATATCCATTTTTGACAGGTCTCATCAGTGTAAGGCACCCTCCCACAACTTCAACTCTTTGTCTCAACATTGTTCACATCATTGCAAACTCCCCCAGCGTATGTTCTTGTCTCAGTCATTGGGAAGCTGTGGATGTACAGACTCTTGCATGAAGCTGGGCATCTCATACCAGCCCCTTCCTTGACACATACATACTTTGTGTTATGGAGTTTAGAATAATATGCAGGCATCTGCAGTATCAACCAAAAGCAGGGCGAAGAGGGAAAGCTGGACATGCTTGGACCATTGTGGGATTGGGTTGGCTGGAGATTTTGGTCCTGTGGAGGACTTCTGTGCTTTTTCTTACCACAGATCCCTGAACTTTTTGGGCAGTGCATGAGCAGATTTACATTTTAATCCTCACCTAGGGATCCCAAGGAATCTTGCACAACCTAGGCACAGCAATGTCTTTGCCTGCGGCAGAAATGCCTCTGCGAAGCGATGCTTGCCTGGCAATGAGCAGTACTTCTTCCCTGCCAGCTTTGGGGCTCAGGGTCTGCTGGAGTGGTAGAGGGTGATTGCAAAGCCTGTGTTTGGGTGCAAACCCCTTTTGTAGCAGTAGGGTGAAGGAAATGGATTTGGGATTTCAGGTGGAGACCTCAATACTCATTTCCTTGTCCCAGAAGCAAAGAGTGGTACATGTAGTCAAAACAGTAGAAGACATTTTATGTGGATGGCATGTAATTTACCTGGGAATCCAGCCGGTATTAACACCATGACTTTTATGAAATGCAACACAGGATCTTTCATACACACACCATCTTTACTGGTTGTATGTCTGGGGCTCCAGGTTTCCACTTTCTAAGATGGCACCTGGAGTGTAGACCTGTTGGTGCCAAGGTCAGAGTCATGCTTGCTTCCATCTCTTGTGTCCTCAGAAGTCATTCTTCCAAAGCCATTGACCACAGCTTTGACCATTGCATCAGAATGTGATTTTTTACTGAGGTAGGGTTTTCATGGCATTAAGACTTATTGAAGGTATATATTTGATTTTTACTCTTCACAACATGGTAGAGAGATACTGCAACAACTGCTGATTTTCTTCATGTAATCACCTGAGTGATAAGTTCTTTCACTAAACCCAAATTTCTTCCAGGCAAGATTTCTGTTGATGTATAAAGATATATGCAGCAGAAAGCACACAGTGACTCTGCAGCTGCATTGCCATTAATTTTCCTGCTTATTTCTGTTTGGTCAGCAGTGACCTAGCTCTGCAGTGCCTTACTCTTGCTTGTTAACAGCATGGAGGTTTATTCACACAGACGGTTTAGTCTTCCAGTTGCGAGCATTGGGGGGCAACTGAATGAACTACCTGTACAAATAAGGATCAAGAAAGTACAGAGGTTTCTTGGATTCTGTGGCTCAGTCAAGGGGCAGGGGACCACAAACCTTTTTGACCTTGGGTGGTGGTGCCCTTCAGCTTCCTCTCTGCCTTGTAAGGGAGCAGTGATAAGTGATAGATCCTCAGTGCCAGCCATATGCCCCCTCCCCTAGATACGCCCTCAGCCAGCAAACAAACAGACTAGAAGGAAAACCCACAGAGGGAGCTGCTCTCTCAGATTTGGGTGGACAAAGGAGGGGAAGTTAAAACTTAGACAAGAAGAGTCTGTTGTTTTTTTGTGGGTTTTTTTTTTTTTGAGAGCATTTTTTCAGCTTTCAACACTATTTCTTCTATGTACCCATGCACGTGTGCAGATGTGCAAACGTGTATACCTGCGCCTCCCTCCTTTTGTTCTGAAGAATATTAAATATTTGTGCAGTGGTAGCCAGAGCAGTTAGATCGTAGCAGGAGGTACTGAGTAAAGCCCATGTTGTGGAGTAGTCATGCACATTGGTGAAACTGGTGGTGTGTGGGATCTCTCTTGCAAGGACCTAGTTGTTCATAGGATGGACTCCATAGTTTATTGTAATGCTGCTCTAGCAGAGAGATGACATTGGTGCAGAGAGGTGACTGTGGTGCTTGGGCAATGTGTCTCACCTCTTACCTGCTAAGTGAGGTCTTGGGCAGTTGATCTGTCTGCAGTCTGTCTAAATTCTCATTGGCATCAGACACATGAGAGGACCTGATGTGAGCCTGATAAGTCTATAATGCCACTAGAGACTTGAGATTGAGAGGGATAACCACTAAGTTATTATTTGGGCTGCCTGTGTCCACCTCAGCCTGAAATGTGGAAGCAATCCTCTATGTTGAGGGGAAAGCATGAGCGGAGAAGAAAGGTGGTAGAAGTGCAGCCAATGGTGAACTTAAGGTCCCCCTTTGCAGGAGCATCCTTCATAGGGGTAGTTGTTAGACAAGCAGCTGGTGGTTATGTACAGTATGGCAGGATGGGGACCACACTGTGCTGTGCCCCAGCACTGGGGCTCACAGCCACAGATGTTAATGGACTAGCTGTACTCATTGGTTTTTAATTAGGTGTCTGGAGTGCCAAGCTGAGGATTTTCTGTATTTCTGGGAATTGACTGGGTAAAGCACAGCAAGAGCAAGGCACCTTTATTTCATGTGTTGGAAGTCTCTTGAGGCAGAAGTGGGGATGGAGGTGTGTGTTAGGGAGTGTTGAACTAAAATGCTGGAAGAAATTGCTTCAGAATTTGACAGGTCTGTGTGCTGTTTATGATGCCTTGCCTTGCAAGTCTCTCTGAGCATGTGCTAAGTGAGGATGAGCTTGAGTTTTATGAGGAAGGTGTTTGTCCCACAAGTACAAATGTCTAATTAGACCTGACACAGCAGAGGCATTTCGCTGACATTTATGCCACCGTCTTTCAATACTCAGGAGCACATAGTCTAGTGGGAGGCACCAGAAACAATGTCAGGAACAACATAAAATTCTTCATTAGCCACGACCCCCAGAAAAGAAAAAACAACAAACCAACACCCAAGTCTCTCACTACTTTTATTAGGCACACTAAAAGTGAAAGCAGAAGGGTGGGGCTGGGTTTGTCTATCTTTGCTTGTAGAAAGACATAAAATGGCTCATTTAAATTCTTAAGAACTGCATAGGAGGCAGGAGACACAATGAGGATCTTGGAGAAGAAAGGCCATCAGCTGAACAAACTAATCGCATGGTAATCAAAGGGGAGTTTTACAGAGCCTACTGGAAAGCACTTTAGAGGAGGTTCCAGCTATGCGTAGCAAGCGCCCTGTCAACATACCTCTTTAATAAATTATAAATTAAAAAAAGCACAAAGGGATGTGTAGGAAGAGGGAAATATGAGTCTAAGACATTCCTCAACAGTATGTGCTCCAAATCTGTGATGCTGCACTTCCCCCATGGAGTTGTTGCTGTTGAGGATAACTCTGACATTCCACTTCGCTGCTGAGCTTGGTTATCCCTAGTGTGCATGAGGGGTATGGTCCATATTTGGAGTGACCACTGCAAGTTTTTCTCTGGGGGTTCAGTTCTCCAAGGAAGAGGATTTGGGAAGAGCATGTTGGAGGGGTTGAGGGACCAACATACAGAAAGAGGAACCAGGTTATAATCCACAGCATTTTCTCCACTAGTCTGGGTTGACAGGTGCCGTGAAAGTGCAAGCTGTTGTATGCTGCCAAGTTCTGTTCTGACCAATAATGTTATAACAAGATTTAAAAGTTGAAAAATTGAGAAAAACCGCACTAAGTAATTGTGGGGTGTGTCATCTTCAAAGCACTCCACAAGCATTAATTAAGCTTCACAGTGCTGCATGGAGGGGCAGTACCTTTGTGATGGTTGTTTCTACAGATGAACAATCAGGAGGGTCTGTTTTTTCATTAGCAAAAGTGAAATTAAGTATAATATCTGACAAACAGGAAACTAAGTGAAAAAGACAGGGGGAACAAGGTCCACAAAGTCAAAAACAACTAGTGCTAACCCACAAAATAGGGAAATGGGAGGTAGCAATTAGAAAAAGTCTTAGAAGCAGAAATGTCCCAGACTGCATAAATGTGTTTGATTTTTAACCAGAAGGCTAATTTTTTCATAGTGCAACTGGCTGTGGTGGAAGTTACACGGTGGAGAAATTCGGCCTTGGGGAAAATGTCTTCTCAAGAGAAGTGATGATGGGGTGACTTAAGGAGGGGAGATAT
This sequence comes from Chloroceryle amazona, assembly GCA_027560015.1. Taxonomy (NCBI): domain Eukaryota; kingdom Metazoa; phylum Chordata; class Aves; order Coraciiformes; family Cerylidae; genus Chloroceryle; species Chloroceryle amazona. Next base: position 36,679 of record JANHFX010019488.1, read on the forward strand.
GAGTTGCTAAATAGAAATTCATGTTGGGAGGGCAGGAGTGCTGCCCTTCCAAGGTGCTGAGCTTCAGGTTGGTCAAGTTTCAAGCATCTTGGTGCTGTAACTGTAGTTTAAATCAACCACTGCTCTCAGCCTACTCAAGAAAAGCCTCGGCAGTCAAATTCTAGCAGTTCGGAAAATTTTGCTTTAGGAAAGGTTGATCAGCATTTGACCTGATGTAAACTTGTCTTGCTTCAACTTCTGGCATTGCTGTTCAGATGTCCTGCAAATAAATAAAAGCTCCAAGTCAGTGTCAGTTTTGGAAGCATGAGAACAGCCCTACCTGTGAGCAAAGGGCAAATGGAGAATGACAGCATTTTTTTTGTCATTTAATTTTAAATCCTCTGGAGTCAAAATACTGGGAGAATCCTAAAGGGAGCTATGACATAGCCTTAAATGTAGGGCATTGGAGCAAATTCAGTATGATTATAATTGCTGGTTTTCCTTATTACGGGCTATGTGCCCTGTTGCCTTTGCTTTTGCTTTCTTCTTCAGCTCTGAGTTTTGACACTTTCTTAGCAAACAAGGAGGCTCAGGAGAAAAAGAGCCTGCAATGTACTTAAAACATAACAAAAACAGTTCAAACCAAATGAAACCTTCTTTTTGTGGGAGACAAAGCTTGCTGGCTCTGCTGGCTGTGGAAGCTAGAAATGGGAACTGTAAGAGTTCAGCAGACCACCACAGCAAGCAAACAAAAACCACAGAAACCTGTTGCTGAGAGAGCTCTATTTTGTTGGGGTTTTTTTTATAATTTATTTTATTCCTTATGTTTGAATCAATCCATTGTTGTTTTAATAGGTATAAAAACTGATCTTCCTTTTGTGAAATATTCCCACTCTGGCTGACATCTTCATTTCTCAATTCATCTGTGGCCACATCCAGCAATTGTGTATAAAACCACAGGCCAGTGGAGATTGGTGACTTTTGCAATGGTGTTCCTGTTTCAAGATAAAGGTGCTCAAATATTATAATTGCCTGTTTGGGCTAATATTGTTATTTGAGAATGACCAGTTAAAGGGATTGCAAATGGTGGTGCAGACACTTTGGCAAGGGCATGATCCATCGGAGATCAAAGGCAAAAAAACCCAACATGAGGCATTGCGGTTGGCTTTGCACTGTGGGTTTGCCTGGAAAGCTCAGGGCTATGTGGTTCCTCCAGGGCAGTGGCCACAGCTACATACACTTGGATGATTACTTTTCCTTCGTGTGTGACCGCTTGCTGGTCTTTGAAGACACCCTGCATTGTTGTTGGCTTTACAATGAGCGTCGCTTCTTTTGGGGACAGCTTTCAGGAGCAGCAGGAGAGTTTGTTTCCTGCCTTAATCGCGTGGATTAGAGTCAATCCTGGGGTCAGACTTGCTCCCCCAAGGCTGGACAAAGAGGTTTTGGGCTTGATTTTTGAATGGGGGGATTGTGGGCATGTTGTTTTGGTGAAGGGACAGTGCGTATGCAGTACACTGTATGTGTGAAGCAAATGAACTGCACTGCAAATGTACGTCTGGTTCACATCACCTTCTGCAGCGAATGGCTGTGAGACCCCAGTGTCTGCAAATTACAGAGTAAAATGTTTGTTTTGCTTAAGTATGCAGCAGGATTTGCCTAAATTCAGAAAGTAGCTTGTTTTGAAAAAAAAAATAATAAAAAATTCTAGAGGTTATTAAACACACGGGCATAATCAACAAAATCAAAGCATATGAATTCTCAGCCTGAATGTTTGAAAACTTGCTTTGACCTAAAATTACAAACGTTTGTAGTACTGGAAATTTAAAGTAGATTATTTTTTTTTCCCCCTTTGTTTCTGAGAAACTTTTGGAAAATGTCCTTTCCTTTTCACATGTATGGGTTTTCTTTTTAAAGATTTCCTAGATGTATTCAAATGACACAGTCTAAAAATGATGAACAAGACTCTCTTCACACTCCTGCCTTCCCCTTCCCCAACTCCCTTGTGTTTATTTTGTAACTAAGTGCCACTAAGGTTCCTGAGAATCAAATGGACAAATAATGCTTCGTCCTATAATGCTAGAACTCTTTGTTCCTACCAGCCCTGGTTATTTTTAATCATAGTGAGAGAAGCTTTTTGTCCTGTTAATGCAAGTAATGGCCCATCTAGGAGAGCACCTTAATGTTTCATAGAATTACAGAGTGGTTTGCTTAGAAAGACCTTCAAAGGTCATCTAGTCCAACCCTCCTGCAGTGAGCAGGAACATCTGCAACTAGCTAAGGTTGCTCAGAGCACTGGCCAACTTCACCTGGAATGTTTCCAGCAATGGACCTTCTACCACCTCTCTCGGCAACCTGGACTAGTGTCTCGCCACCTTCATTGTAAAAAATTGCTTCCTTCTATCTAGCCTAAATCTCCCCTCTTTTAGGTTAGAACCATGACCTTTTGTCCTGTCATGACAGGCCCTACTAAAAAGACTGTACCTGTCATATAGTCCCGCTTTAAGTCCTGAAAGGCTGCAGTAAAGTCCAGGGTGAAGTTGTAGGATTGCAAACTTCATGTACGGCTTAAAGCTTGTCTCAAAATTTAAATACAGGAGGACGATGGGGCTGAAGACTTGGATTTTTATTTTAAAATATTTCTCCTACATGAATATTTTTGACCCACTGAAGGAAAAATTTGCTAGTTTTCAAATGCACAGATTATGTTACCAAGACTGGCAGGAGTGGTACCGTGTCCTCACCCCCAGTTAGCTGTGAGTGCTCTGGGCTTCAATGTCTCATCTTTAGGTGCATGAACCCCAACTTGGTGCATGCATGTAAGGATGCATGAAGAATAAATGCTTTGAAAAATTAGCCCCAGAAGTCTAGGAGTCTCCTTGTGTTATTCTGGGGTTGAATGCTGATCCAGGTAATTAATCCTACCACTCCTGCTGGGCCTTGCTGAGTGAGTGTTTGACAGTGTTAGAGACACAATATTTTCTAATTACTTTCTTTGTTTTAAATTCTTCCTCTGCAATTTTGCACTGGTGCAATAGTGTCACTGAGCTCAGAGGAGTGACTCCTGATTTCAGTGGGTTTAACTGGGAAAGCAGTGTCACTGGTTTTGACCAGGCACATTTGCTCAAATTTTCTGAGCAAGCAAACTTGTTGGGATTCCTGCAAAGTCTTTTGAAACCAATTTGTGACCCAGCTCCAAAGGCTCTGGCTATCTCCTACAGATCCTGTGTACTGACACTGCTGTGGTCCACAGCCCTAGGGAGGGGATAGCAGGAGAAAATCCTTCACAGAAAGACAGATCCAAGGACACTGCTTTGGGAGTTCACACTATTAATGTGATAGAAAGCACTACCAGTACTGCTACTACATGAAAATATCCAGGTATCTGCTGACTTAGCAGATGCAGTTACAGGTAGACACTCCACAAAGTACACAATAATACCCTGAAAAGTAATTTGGGGTACTTTTGGTAGAAAGTCATAGAGCTCTATTAAAAATCATGGGCATTTCCACCGTTTTAAGCCCTCTTTCCTTATCCTTTATTGTCTCATTTCTAGTTTATCTTCCTGGCCTAATTTGTTCTTGCTCTGAATGTCTCCATTTACTTTAATTAAGCCATTTCTTGGCAGTGACTTTAACAGAAGAAGCTTTGAGGAAGAAGAGCATTTCTGTGCAACAGCAGAGTGGAGCTGGGAAGGTGAAGTTGGAAATGGTTTTGCCAAGAGCTGCCGTTTAAGAAAAGGACAAACAGCTGGCTTTTCCTACAGTAGCAGCACAGATTTTGCTTCAGTGTTGGCAGAAAAGTGCATTTTCCTTCTGGATGTGTGTTCTTCTGAACACACGGTCATTTGTGGAAAGGTCCTTTGCCTACATGAACCTCATGGTTTTGTGCAGGTTTCTCCTCCATTGCTGTAAAACTGCTCTTTGCCACTAGAGCAAAGCCCATGAACAAAACTTGTGTGGCAGTGTGGTTTTTGTTGATGTTTGAAGATCTTGTGTATTGGAGGCAACCTGGTGGTATTGCTTGTCCCCAGCTACTGCAGGTGTTGTCTGGTCCTGGTTGATATTGTGGAACACTAAGTTGGGAAACCAGTGACCAGGGTCAGGTCCCACTTGTGATCAAGAGCATTTGTCAGAAAGCTCTTATTTGAAATTTTTGGGATGTGTATTTCTGAGTAGTGAAATTACCTGCTGAAAGCCACCTGTGAGAGAGAAATCATTTATCATCTCTGGTGCTATTAAGTTGCAGTTTGTGATAAAACTGCAGAGAGAGGGAAAGGTCTGCCAGGGAAGGGGACAAAAGCAAACCTGCAGATGGATGTGTGGTTTTGTCTAAACACTGAACTTGCTTACTGCCTTGTGCAGGTACTGAAGGGCATGATCTCAGAGGTGGTGGAGTCCGTTACGTTGCCAGTCATAAAGATGCAATTATCACCCCTTGTTTGACTGAAGACTGTAAAAGGAGATTCGATGCTAGTATTTACTGTATTTTTCCCCCCCTCTATTAAAAGGATGGCCAATTTTGAGTTATGATAATAGTGGCACTCTGGGTTTAGGACTTGCCTCCCTGAAATTTTCAGGACTACTAATTTGTGGTTGTTCCAGTGTTAGAATGGACTTGGTGGTGGTGGCCTTTAGACTGACAATGCAGTAAAAGTTTAAAGCTGCAACTGCTTCACAGCCAAAGAAAAAGAGAAGATTGAAACCTAAAGGTTAGCATGAAATGCACTTTACTGTTATCTATGAGAACAAATGAGTTAAAAAAATTTCAAATACCAGAATACCCTACAGGGAGGAGATATAACTATTAAAGGGCTGTTATAGCTGCAATAAATGTAGGAACAATAAAAATAAATTGATGAAGTAAATGTCAGCGCTGTTCCCCTGAGCTGCCCCCACACCTTTGTCCAAAAGTAGAACATCTCCAATTACAGAGGGTGGAATCAGCCTTCAATGACAATATGACAAGGACAGAACATAGAGCAGTGGCACAGGGAACACAATTATGCACAGCCTTGAAAAATTGTATCATAGTACAATGTATGGAAGAAATCAATTAATGATGCAGGGCCTCCACTTCTGTCTAATAATCCCTGTAAGAGAAGGATGAGCCTCCCCCCTCCTTGCCTTGGAAAGGGAGAAGGAAACAACAATGATGAAGAAGGATGACCCATGAGTGAATGTCTGCGTGACACAATGGGTCAACATTTGCACGCTTTATGTTGTGTGGATATTCCTCTTTACCTGTTGTTAGTTTTCAAAATCGTAGCTTTTAAGAACTTATTAACTAAAACCCACTTCATCAGTTAAATAGCCCACTGGAAAAAAAAATAAAATTCTTTGGTGTAAAAGCCAAGGATGAGAAAAGCCAATGGCTTAAATTCAGAGCTGGGAGCTGAAAGGGAAATGCACAATTTTAGGAGTAAATAGAGTAGATGGTAGAAGACGATTTATCTTGTGCAATTTACAACAGGTGCTAAACATTACGAAAAGCAGAGCTATTAAGCAATCAAATTAAGCTATAATTAACGAAGAAAACTGTGCAGGAATTCTAATTAATACATATCTGAGCACATCCTTGATCTCCTCCAACAGCTCAGCTTCCTAAACCCCTGCCACTATCTAAGAATAACCAAAGGGTTAACACTTTGGGAACACTCGGGACATTACTGGTGGCACCACAGATTCTGCTTAACAGCCACTGTCCCCTATGCTTGGAGGGGGATGCTTTAATTTGTTAGATGATATTCTGTGGCAGTAGGAATAAAGACTCCCCTTTTGTTTGAAGATATGTTTGAGAGAAGCCCGTAACAAGCTGGGGTTCATCCTTCTGTCTGTGTTTGTCCTTTGTGGTCATCCTCCCCTCCCTATGAAGTATCATTTCTTCCTGACCCTTGTATTTCTGAGTAAGACCCATTTCCCCAAGTTGCTGACAGAGATGGATGGCTGTGAGTAGTTGTGCCTTGTTGGAGATGCTATGGTAGATGCACCTGAAGATAGGGCTGATGACGATGACTGTTACATGAACTTGAATTCCTGCTTTGCCAAGGACCTGATGTGGTCTTCAACAAGACACTGGATAAAATGTGTGTGTCTTGGGTACTCCAGGTGATTAATGACTCTGAGATGACTGGGACAAGTTTGCTCAGCTTTTGTTGGAAGGAGGGCTTGACTTCCTTGTCCATACACTTCCCAAATGGAGATAACAATGCTTTGTATCTTACAGTAGTGTGAAGATCCATTGGTTAATGACTGTCACTTTCTAGTGCTATCATTATAGCTCTATAGTCTCTCTTAGGGAGGATTTGTTATTTTTACAAAATTAATTGTAAATCCAATAGAAAATAATTCAGCCTCTGAAATTCTGGTGAGATTATTGTGAAGACAGTATTAGTATAGTGCCTTTTAGATGATTCAGTACTTTAATTATTACTTTCTAATTCTATGCAAATATAATTTAAACCCCCCGTAACCTTCTCACGGGCTGGTTGCATTTACCCCTTCAAATACAGAGCTGACTCTTCCAACTCTTGAATTATGCTCCTCAGGTGGATTGCTCTGGCTGGCAGCGGAGCTCCCTGAGAAAACAGCATCCTTCACTGGTGGTTGAGAGATGCCCTATTTCTGCAGAATGTTGTTTTTGTGTTTGTTTTTTTTTTTTTTCTTGGGGTTGCGGGTCTTGCTGTTGGTCATTGGTTGACCATGCCTTGCAGGACTCAATCATCTTTTGGTGTGGGCATCACCAGATCCCAACTACCTGCTCCAAGATTGGGTCACCTTGTCCATGCCTACCCTGTCCCCAGGCACTTACCCTGACAGAGCATAGACTAGGACTTCATCAAGAGGAGGAGGAAAGTTAGGTCTTTATTTCTCATTTTCTAAGTGGATGAAAAGATTAAGAGTTGTTTGTACTTTTAGATGTCTGTCAATGAATTGTCTCCCTTGCTTATCCGTAGTCCATCGTGGAGTGCTGTGGTTCTTGATGGCTTTGGCAGCACACCTCAGGGTGAAACATGGTGCTGTTCCTTTCTTTGCTCTGGCAGTTGACTTAGTTCTAGGTTGGTGTTTACCATACCTTTCCTTATGGTTGTACTCACTATCTTTAACCTCATCTTCTCCTGAGTTACCTTGGTATAACAGAAGCCTACAGTAGTTTTTTAGGACCATAAACAGAGGACTTTTGTGAAGGCAAACCACTATTCTTGCTGAGGGCAGGACTGGCTGGAAATCACTGAAGCCTAAGACTGTGCTCCTTCTGCCCTAGCTTTGGAAGTGTCACATCGATTTTGAGGCTAATTTAACTTGGTCATTCTTCTCCTGCATGGCCCCCCTCTCTGAACTGAGGTCCAAAGGAGATGTTTACCTCCACAGTTTTCCATACAAATATATCTGCTTGGAAGGATGTATTTTAGCTGCGCTCCTAGATATTTTCTAGACCCTCTTGCTCTGCCTCGCTCTCTGCCGAGTTTGTGCATAGACAGCCTCTCTGGTGCTCAGGAGCATCCCTTCCTGGGCACTGCTGGTGGCTCTCCCAAAAGTAAGTGGTTACAAGAGTCCAACCTGGGTTGGTGGATTTCAGCCAGCTGAAGACCTTAAGTTGTTGATGGATGGGTAGGTTGCAGCCAAGGTGCTGAAGTGAAACATTTGTGCCTGGTGCTGGCTTATGCCCTCACAAATCTTGCTTTCCTCTGGGATGCTTTTCTGATGGGATGCTCCACATGGGCTGGGAATATGTGTTTGCAAAATGCTCTCAGACTCTGGAAACATCACTTCTAGAAGCCATTGCAAGTGCCTTAACTTTGCATACATGGATGTCCTAAAGCTAAGTGTATGCATGTCTGCCTGCAGGATCAGGACCTCGGTTATTAATAATGATTAACAATTAATTAATTATTCCCACCAGGCAGAGATGCAAACCTCTGATTTATTGCTGGACATACAATACAGCAAATTAAAGAGTGCACCGTGAGCTTTTAAAGTGAATATCCTTCACTTCTGTTGGCTCACGTCTTATGCATTATGGTTTACTTTCAAAATTTTGTGGCAAACTCCTTTTTTTTTTTCCGCCCAGCTTTCCTCTATTCAAGTTTTTGATTGGTAAATTGGAAGGGATTTTGGTGCTCACTGGAGTGAGTGATTAACACTGTGGGTGAGAGCAGCAAAAAGCAAGTAAGCACTGTGAGGAAAAGCTGGTTTTAGAACAGGCAGCAGGGGAGAGACTCCAGCCTGGCCCCAGGCAGGGTGACACTGGGTCAGGGGGGATAACTCCACCACGGGATAACTCCATCACAGTCTCCAAAACCAGTGCCCGGAAGACATGCAGAAATCCCCCCGCGTGAGGGGAAAAAGGACACTCAGCACAGGCAGGAATTCAAGCAATTAATCCTTTACTTAAAGAATAATAAGCAGCCAGATTTTTACATACTGAAAGTGGCAACAAGGTAAAAGGGGTTAAAAACTAAAAAGCAAGGACAGCAGACACCAATTAACACAATGCTAATTGACAATTTCCCCAAGCCTCCATGAAACATGCCAGACCTATTTCCCCAATTACTAATTAAATCAAACCACACACACAATACTAATTTCCCTAACTTAGGGAGCTCAGTAGACAAATAAAATGTGAAACTTAAATGTGTTGTTGAAGTGCAGGGAGAATAAAGAGCTTTAAAGAAAAGTGGATAAACTTTTGTTCTGGATATGTTCTTTAAACTTCTGGCTTGTTTGGGGGTTTAGATAAGGGATTCTAATCAAGGCAGGATGTGATGGGGTCCTGCTTGCTGGATGCAATTAACATGCTGAGAGATGGTGATTAGGTGAGACTGGTCTGGTTTGTTGCTTAATGAGGAAGCTGTCCTGAAAAACAACCTAGAAAGGGACCCTCGTGCATCCTGGATGACACACAGGTAGGAAGAAGAGCATGCGTTATTTGGATAAACTCTATAGGACTGGGAGAGATGTGGAAGCATCGACTCCTGCCAAGATGCATGGTGATGGGGCTGGGGACAGGTTTTTGAGTGCTGCTGGAGATGTGCTGGAGTGTCCTTTCTCTTTCCCGGCACTGAGGCAGCCCCATGAAGTCGGGGTGGGAGGAGCAGAAGGACAGCTCAAAGTCTTCCAGTTTGTTGTGCTTTATCAAACCGCTGACCCCTCCCCCATCATGAAATAAGGATGAAATAGTAATGCAATAGGTTAATGCTGATAATTAAAGAGAGTTTAAAACTAAGCAGGAGACTGAACTGTGTGTGTGGGTGGCTGGAATGGTTGTTTGATGTGAAAGTCAATGACTGAATTATTCAGAGAGAGTGATTTCCAAATGATAATTTTACATTTCCCATAACTGATTTTGATTTATTACAGCAGCACCCGATAGCCCAGCAGGAGCTGGGCGAGGCACTTGTTTCTGCTGCTGCTTTCCCTGTTCCTTTGGGCACTTGGAGCTGAAACTGACCCCTGCCTTGATGCCGATCTCTGTCCTCACATCACTGGTGAGGCTTGGAACTCTTCAAAGGAAGAGGGCAGGGAAAGCATTTGTTATAAACAAATTCAGCTGTGTATTTCCGTATAGACACAATGGCTTTCTGCTTGGTTGTGTTTCTGGATGTGGGCAAGCACTTGGCTATTGTGGCGTTGGCTTTGCATCACACCTGGAAATGCTCTTGGCTTCCTGCATCAGTATCTGGTGAAGCTTGTTGCTTGCTTTCCTCATTCTTTCTGAGTCCTTCAAGCAGGTTTGAGGAATTTGAATGATAATTTTTACCACCACCAAGCCTATTTTTCTCAGCACGCACTCAAGATGCTGGAGTGCAAGCTGTGTTGTAAATCTCCTGTGAAGATGCAGCTTCTGGGGTTCTGTGATACTTCGTGTGCCTGAGCATGTCAGAAGTGCTGCAGGGATATCCTGGGGTATTTGAGGGCTTCTGCTTTTTAACCACAAAGTAAAGAAAACCCATGAGGGGAACCATGACCCATAGACCCAGTCTGGGCACCATGCGCAGGGCACATATGTCCATTGGGACACATGTGAGCAGGTATTTGAGACTTGGTTTGGGGAACAATTTTGCTGAGAATTAAAGAGGGGAAACTACCAAAAAGTAGGTCCATATTCCTTCCCCTGATACATCAAAAATAACCATTGCTGTTTTGGAAGGACAGGCTCTTAACCCCTTCTGTACCTTGAGTGGCAGTCATAGTGGCACCAGAGTGTGGCCAAGTCTGGCAGGTATCCTCTGGAGGATGGGTGCGTGTCTGTGCTGTGGCCTCCCAGGGCTGCTTCAAGGCTCAAATGTTCCTCATCCTGCATTACACAGGCTCAAAGTGAACTTTTCTGAACCCAGAGGGAGTTTTGGTTTGGGTTAAGCTTGAAAGATAAAGGAGGGAGATAAATACATTTCTTCCTGCTCCATCCCCCTGGCTCGTATATCTGGTCTGTCAGAGCCATGCATCCCCTCCTGCTGTGTGCTGCATCCTCAGGGACCAAGAGCTGAGCAGGATTTACAACCATGTCTCTAGCTCGTGTCTTTGGGGTCTTCACTGTTGTTATTCTTTCCGCCTGGGAGGTAGCGGATGCAGCAAAAGGGCTGGAGAAGAACATGGGTGGCAAAAAGAGAGGTAGAGGTGGCAAAGTCTAGTGTTAGGGGTAGATTTTATCCCCCTATTAGGGCTGTTCACCTCGTCATCAGCCATGAAATACCTGGTGGGGACAAGCACCATTGATGGAGGGAAGGCTCTGTGCTCTCACCCTCCTGCACCCTTAGGGAGACCTCTGGTACAGAGAATTGCTCTCCCAGGATAAATGGATATTTAATTTTTCACAGGCAGCACAGTGGCTTTTTGGGCAGTGAGGCAGTGGGACAACTTTATTGTAGTGTGTGGGCCAATGGGATGTGTACAATGATGCTGACACTGGTCCCTTGTGGTCCAGGTGAAAGCTGCAGGCCATCTCGGGGGAGGCTTCTGCCTCTTTTCTTGTGGTCATTAATTCTATCAGGGGCCGGGGAGATCTTCCCTAATGAAAGATTCAGTGAGATTGGTTTGTTGTATGGAAAAGCTTCACTTTCAGTGAAACAGCAATTTCTGAAGAAAAATCTTTCATCTGAAAATTCCAAAGAAGCTCTGACTCTGACCTCAGAGTAGCTGCCTTCCTGCAAGCACATTACCGGGATTTATGACACACTCCCATGGTTTATTGTTCCACCATAAACGGAGCTGCTGGATGAGTTTTGACTATCCTTCTAGGCAGGGAAGCAAATCAGTGTGGTGGGACTATTCAAATTTGCATGATTTAACAGGAGTCCTTGCTGTGGAGTGGGTGAGCTGCCCAGTTCATCTACCTTCTAGGAGATCAACTAGCCATCTCCTCTTTTACCTGCTCTGGTGAGTGGCCCTGCAGAAATATTTCCAGTGTCATCAACTCTTTAATTAGGAAAAAAAATGATGGCTGCATCCTGAGTTCATAGTGTATTTTTTGAAAGCTGTTTGGATGGAGGGGATGCTGGCTTGCTTGTTTATGCTGTGGACCTGTCAAGATTGCCTTAGTGGCAAGTAAATAGCCACGATAAGACAGTCTCTACTACAACCAACCAAACAAAACAACCAAAAAAACAAAAACAGAAAACCAAACCAACTTGCAAAGCATGCGAAATAATAAAAAAAACCCTTATTATTCCTATTTTACAGCTGTAGCTCTGGCTTGTTGGTCCTGTAGTATTTGCTCAAGGCTACAAGAAAAGAAACTTTGAGCTTGGGATTGAAGTGAAATCTGCAGAATAACATCACCATCCTCAAAGCATGCAATTACATGAGCCTCTTCTGAGATACAAGCATCTGCATTTACTTCTTTAAAGACCACAGCAGAAGGAATGTGATAGCAGAAGGGCTCTAAAAAGCTTTTGCCCACAAAAGAAGGATGAAGTATATTATAAAAGGCATACCATATAAGCAGGGAGAGGATCACTGATATGCATTGTCAGGGCTGAGGCACCTGCTGTAGATAAGACCTTCACTATATGAAAGCTTCCATTAATTTTAATGGAGATGGTAAGAGTTCTGGAAAATGTGAAAATACAGTAAAGCACCAGGATGGATGGAGACTGTGTAGCCCATCCTTCTATGTCTAGCATCTGCTTTTACCTGAGACTCCCCAAAACTTTATGAACTGTGTATTTAGCAGATACCCAAAGATGAGGTGACATCCTCAAAGCAAAGCAGTGTGTTGGGAATGGAGGTAGGGCCAGGAGCTCAATGCTCTGTCTGCCTGGGGTATGGCCCATCCAGAAGGCCAAGCTCCCTCTCTGTAATCATATGGAAAAGTAATCAAATTACTGCCTTTTATGTCAAATTAGAGAAAATGGATACTAGTATGATGCATATTAATATAATATGATGGGAAATTGCTAATACAATTAGACCATCACATTTTATTAGTACCAGAGTGACAACTCACACTGAAGAACAGCTCCTGTGGGCGATGGCTGGGAGTGAGCATCAGTCTGGTGTGTGGGCGTAGGGACAGTTACTTAAATTTCTAAAAAGCCTTCTTCTACTCCTCTTCCCACCCTGTAAATGCATGGCCACCTGAGTAAGCTTTATGCCAGCCCTTTGTAAATATTGTCTGGAGTCACTGTGAAATGAGTCCTCATCTTGAAAGCTGTATGCCTCATATGCATTTTTATTCCTCTATCTACACAGACATCAATAATAGAAGAAAATAAAAATATACATCTATGTAGAGGAGGATAGTGTCAATTGTCCTTAATACATTCTGAGATTTTGGCTTTTGTATCTTCTGCTTTGCCCTTCAGTTATAAAATGATACTTTACAAGTTCTGTGGTTTCTGCATTGCAAGAGTGGCAGCTCCTTCGTATTGATAATAATCATACTCAATCCAAGGGCCAGCCTCCAAGCAGAGAAAACTTCTGTCATAGTGGGCAACCCACTAGGAGCATGAGCAGCCCTGCAACAGGGCAGCAAATGCAAGGTTCCAACAGCATGAGCTGATTTTCCAGCTGACCTGTAATCCTAAATGGTTGAACTCCTGAACTGGAATGACTTTGCTAAACAGCTTCTTGTTCTGGCTGGGGGCTCTGCCCTGGAAGTATTATCTATCAAATTAATAATATTTATAATAATCTCAAAAGCATGCCATGCATTTACTACAGCGGGTAGATGCAGTTTTTTTAAAATGCCCAGGTTGATAATTGTGTCTTTGTCAACTTGGAGAACCAAGGAAGAATTTGGCATTCTGAAAAATAGTGATTCCATCACTACAGCATGAAGAAGATAACACCAAATGCTTGTGCAAAGCTGAGAGGAGGATATTTTTTTGTGGAGGCTTCAGGCATTGGGCAATATTTAAATGAAAGAGATTTCTGTACTTTTGGCTTCAAATAGAGTCCAGAAATATACAGTGTGTTGTGTTTCTGTCTCTTGCTACTAGTTTCTGTGACAAAAATAGTTGTGATTTGTATTTATAGCTGGTTGTCACTCCCTGAAAGAGTGTTTCTGTGCACTCGGACAGAGATGTTCTCCTACGTGTGTTTTTGATATTACTTTTAGCTGAGGCTCTTTATAAATGTGAGATATAACATGGTGCAGTGGGTAAAGACTGATTATTTCTTACTTGGTGAGAGGAACCAAGGCTGAATGGAAAGCTGGGCAGTGAAGGAGGGCAATGACTTAACCTCAGGCTGGTGAAGCTGTGGTGGGAGCCTCGCGCCTAAATAAAAATGTATTTTTTCTTTACTGTGAAATACTCCTTAAAGTATTCCAGAAGAACAGTGCTTATGATTCTGCCCATTAAAATAAATAAAATATTTATATTTTATATTTACTTCAAGGTCTGACAGTGAAGATCAGAGTAGTTTAACATATGAACAGTTTGGAAAATGCTGAAAGTGAGTGTGGTGATATCAAGTAACAATGACCACGTTAATGTTTAGATGTCCTTTTAGAAGTGCGAGGTAGGCTTCTCTTTGGCATACTGGCTTTTGTGCAAAAAATCTCCCCACCCTGTTGAATGCTTTTGGTGGCTTTGGATGTCATGGGCTGCTTTGTACGTCACCACGTGCTGTGGTCTAGCAATGTCCTCCTGCCAGTTCCTGAATGAAAGACAGGAATAGACATCAAACGCCATCAGATATATTTGATTATTCCCATTATTTTGGAGATATTGGTGTTAAGTCTGAATTCTGAAGGGACAGTCTTGCCTGGGTTTGAATACATTGGGCTAGAAAGTAAGTTGAGTTCCTTCCCCACCTCTGGTGCTCAGAGACAGTTTTTGTTATGGTACCTGGTTGTTCCCTAGGAAGTTTATAAAATTGATATAAAGCCCTTGTCATCCGGGTAATAATAATGCTTAGAATCTTTGAAGTGCTTTACAAGTATTAAATAATTTATCTGCCTGAGAATGGAAGAAAGAGTATCATCCTTCAATTTACACACCAGGGAAATGAGGCAGAGAAATTGTACGGTTTCTCCAGGCCAGGGAAGGGAGGTGCTACCAGCAAGTGGTGAGGATGTTGGTCCATTACATGTGGTTCCCCTCTGGGTTCACTTGTCCACTGGCCAATGTTCTCGGTGGAATCATATGGGAGACACCAGGAGATGATGTGCTTTCACTGTGCTTGTGACCCTTCTGAGCAGGAAAGCAGGTACAACATCTCCTGAAAAGCCCAGGTGGTTCCAAGGAGAGACAGCCACTTTAAAGGACTTTGTTTTGTTTTGTTTTGTTTTTATTCAGTGAGGAGGACATTGTTCAGGGAGTAACATAGCTGGTGATATTGGTGAGGGCTGGTCATGACTTGACTTTGCCATGGGAGGTTTGAGTTGGATTGGATCCCCTGTGGGGTAATGACATGAGGAATGAGGGGAACAGCTGCTGGACCTGGAATTGCAGCCTGGGAGTGAGAGGGGTGACATTACGGATAATAGGGACTTGCTTTCCAGAGAAACAGAGAAAAATCACATACAAACACCATTTACAGCAGCTTTCAGAGATTAGAGACTTTCTATAAGCACCAAATGAAGACCTTTAACAGAGGTAAGAATTGTTAACTTCATTGTTGTGGGTTAGCAAATCCCAAGATAAAGTGACTTTTCTCAAGTTTATGGCTTATGGTGTGATGGTTGATGAAGCTGGGCAGATTTTCAATGGGAGTGCTGTAAAGGTGAGATGTGTTTCACATGCTTGAGAGGCTCAGGGAGAGACAGGACATCCCAGGTCCCAGGCCAACAGCTGTGTGCCCTTGGCCATGCTGGGCAGGCAAAACCAGGGACTGAAAACTGGGTTTCACACAACCCACAGGAGATTTTTGGCTTTCGGCTAATCTGGGATGTCTTTTAACTTCATTTCTTTGTGCCAGAAACTTCATCCTTCAGCTGAGAAACTTTTCCCAGTGAAAGTCACATTCAAATTGGTGTATTTAGCAAAGTGTTTGGTTTTTTTGTTTGTTTGCCTTTAAAAATAACAAAACAAACCCCCAGCTTTACTCAAGATATTCTAATTTTGCTCTTCATTTTAGCCAAAATGTGCTTTTGTGTATAGCAAGCACTGCAGCACACCCAATCTGGCAACGAAGCTCCCATCTTGTTACTTTATTTGGCTTTTCCTTTCTTTCCCCTGCAGGTCTGGTGCCGGGCAACTAAAAACCATTTTGGCTTTCCCCATCTTTTATCTAACCTCCACAAAGTGGGCCATATGTTATTTCCATACAATTCAAGCAGTGTTGTGGTTTTGTTTTGAGGGTGTGGGGTTTTTTTTTTTGTTAATCACAGAGGGCAAATACCAGAATAGTGCATAAATAAATAGATGATTTTAGAGGACTGTAGATGATTGAGTGAAATGCAGAAAAGGCCCCTTGTTTTGGAAGAGCAGTGTGAGGCTCAGCAACAATGAGTCTTGAAGCCCAATGAAAATCTCAGATGCTTTGAGGCTGTGTGTGTTGGGTGAACTTTATTTCCACTTGGCACAAAGTATGCTCATGTGTGATGCCAGCAACTGCCAGGGTATGTGGACAGAGCTGAATAAAGCTTATCCTGAGTTGATATAAGGAAATACTGAATCAAACTGGAGACTGTCATTTCCAAGCCTTGGGTTTTGAAGTCAACATGGTTTCTACAAGGCAAATCCTGGGGTTTTTTTTGTTTGTGGTTTCTTTGTTTGTTTTGTTGGTGGTTTGTTTCCTTTTTTTTTTAATTTATTTTTTCTTTAGGCAGCAGACCCCTTCACCATAATAAATTCAGACAGCACCTGTGTTAACTACTTCCATAAGGAGGGAAAACTGCCATAACAATTCTTTATATATTCATTTTCCTTCTCACCTTGCAAGACTTAGTCCAGCATGCCTTTGTTTTAAGACATTTGCTACTACCAGCAGTAGCCCCCTTCTCAAATGAACCGCAAAACCCATCTCCTTTGCTGGAAACAGGGACATTTGTCAGTCCTGGCAAAGAGCAGCAAGAAAAACAAAAACAAAACCCCAAAACTCCCCATCGAAACTATTGACAATTGAGCATGTGTATATATATAAATATATATATGTATGTATACATATATATTTTATCTCAGCAAATACATCCTCCCAGTGCTGCCAAAGGGGTGTGCAAATGGGGAGGGAGGTGGAGGGAGCTCTTGTTTGCCATGCAAGGTCAGAAACATCACCTTTTCCAAGATGGAGCTTTGCAAAGTTTTAGCTGGTTGCATATGATGGAGCTCCGTCTTCCCTCCCAAATTCACTACTTTGAATACAATAAAGTTGCTTTGAACTTTTTCAATTATTTAACAACTTTCAAGTGGAGAAATATTTGGGTCTTTTCATTTCATTTTTGGCTCTCCCCCCCCCCCCCCACCCCTTCTTTTCACACACTCTCTACACCTTTTCTTCCAACTCTC
>JANHFX010019488.1:53556-58556 GCA_027560015.1 Chloroceryle amazona
ATTTTTGGCTCCCCCCCCCCCCCCTTCTGTTTGCTAAACAGTAATTGCAGATCTTTCCTGCCCCCTTTAATACTCCCAGCTAATTATCCTGAAATAAATCTCTTTCAAGTCTGCATGCCAGCAGTTGTGGGATATGAGAGGCTCTTTCAGCTCCTGGCTGCCTGTCACTCAAATGGGCCTCAGCTGCAGCTCCGAATGATGAGTATTAGTCTCCCGCTGGGATGATTCTCCCAATCTCCCCACTTCCAACAGCATCTCCCAGGGCTGCACCACGCTCCTTACCTGCTAGCCTAATCTGGGATTTTCTTTTGCTAACACTATTATTTTGAAAGGAGGAAGAGGATTCCTGGGAGAAAGGCACTTGGTTAACCTTTTCCTAATTGCCATTCAAAGCTGAAAGGAAGGGGGGGAGGTTAAAAATAAAATAAGATGATGGGTGTCTGCATAGAAGGATGGCTCAGGAAGAGCAGATGTACAGGTGAGGTCCTTCGCTGACCTCACAGGGTTAGGATTTTTGTGGGCAGGATCCTGATTTAGGCAGACTGCCCTCCTTGGGAACTTACTTGTGTTATTTTCAGCTTGTGTCCCACTCACTCAGAAGCAAGGTTGTCGGGTTGTAGGCAGAACTAAATGCTCCATCATTAATTTATTAGGTGCTAGCAGTAATAGCAAGGGCTATTTTTAAATGCCACTTAAGCTCGCGCTCACACATGGGTTTGTAATTTGACTATAGGACACGCATAAAATGACATATTGTTACACACTTAAAGATAGAGTTTTAAATTAAAGAACTATTAAACTATTAGTATTTAAAGTGCTTACTTTTTTCTGCTGTATGTGCACATTTTAATGACTTCATAATTGGATTGTGTCCAGAAGCAGCCTTGCTGGGGGCTACCATGGGGATGCATCCTGGCTGGGCAACATGAGGTTTGTGGTACTCATTGCTTTTTGGATGCTGTTTATGGGGGGGCCTCAGCAGTGAGGGGTGCTCAGGAGGCATCTGGGTTGGCATCTGGGCCTGCATCTCCACCTTGTTCCTGAAACAAAAGGGTTTGGTTAATCGTTCAACATGCACTCAAGTTGCTTGGCTGGCCTTGAAACCCTCTTCCTAAAGAGTTGTTTTTCACTCAGGGCTCCCTCTCTAAACCCATGATCGGCTGCATTGAATTAATTCTATTAACTGCCAAAGGAATTCCTCGCTGCTGAATTATATTTCCTGTGTCTGTAAATCATTTCATTGCTGCTTTCCCTGACAGTTATGCAAGTGACCTTTTGATTTCACTGTTTTTTTTTTTTATTTATGACATTGCTAACCACTCTATGGTTGTGCATCACAGAAAGGTTGGTCAGTCACGTGGGATGCTTGAGAACATGGAATGTTTTATAAATATGCATATACATATATTTAAAAAAACTAAAATCAGTGTAAAGTTTAATGTTTCAGACTTAAACCTTGGAAACATAATATTTACACTAGTGAGTTTATTTAAACTAGTTAGTTTAAAGAGTCTGTTTCTGGGTATTTTCACTTCCAGAGGAAGAATTGCTTGAAACCTTCCCCTTGTAACTGAGCGTTCTGTTTCTTTCTTTCTTTTTTTTGTCGTTGTTGTTGTCACCAGGCCCAGTTCAGCAGAGGCTAACCAGTCACTGGGTTAAGTGGGAGCAGTGGATGCTCAGAACTTTGTTAGTGTCAGAGCCAGGGACAATATCAACTGCCTTGTATTGTACCAGGGCTGTGAAGTTTGCTAAGGACAGGGGAATTGGACACCCCAAGTTCTATGCTGTGCTTTGCAGGTGGTACAGTGCCATAGACACAGCACTTCAGTAGCCAGAAATGCAGTTTCTAGGTGGGGAAGAGACCTTATAAAAGCTTCCGGCTTGTGCAGGGACCCTTGCCCAGACCTCTTGTTTTTTTGCTGTGATCCCATCCCAACAGGTCTGAGCATAAAATGCTGCAAGTACAACTGCTATTCTAGGCTGGGAAATCATGTTGGCATCCCAGTGCTTGATTTGTAAGTCTAATTAGAAGTTAGAAGTGTCAATGGCAGCACTTGCAGGCACAATTATAGCACCTGGAAAAAAAGGAGTCTGCTTTTCCCATTTGGCTCATCCTCCTGGTGCAAATCTTGTATAAATAGAGTGCTCTGATGAGGAGAGCTGGGAGGATGTCTGCCTTGTCATGGGTGAGGTCACCTGTTGGATAGGAGGCAGCTAAGAAATGAGCTGTACCACGATCTATAAAAACCTGCAAACCAGAAGGAATCCTCTCTTCAGCCCCTTTAACAAATCTGAGGCATCGTGGTTGGCTTGTGCAAGGTTTTGCCTAAGTAATAAATGGAGGTTTCCTGCAAAACATCTGGTTGATTCAGCTCTTATCTTGCTTCACAAGAGGTGAAAAAAAAGTCTGTGGTTCTCCCTTGCTGTGTTACAAATATAGATACCTATTCATAAGGAAATAACAAAATAGAAGTTTGAAAATATTCTCACGTTTGTTCCCCACTGCCAAATTAAATATGTTTTGGGGCTGTTTGTAATGTCCTTTTCAGTCCCGATTAGATAGCAGTGCAGAACAAGCATCTCATTCTTAAATTGAGCTTGTAGCACTCCTGTCAGGAATGAGGTTCACAATTCTGGAAAGCAGAGGCCATGGTAAGACCTGCAGAAATACTCTTTTTACATTGTGCCTCTTATACTTTCTGTGATTTAATTCCAAAACCAGACTTAATTTTTAGAGCTGCTGAGTCCTTGTAAACTATGCCTGGGGTTGTATTGTTTGGCCCAAGCCAATAATGATTATGTGATACGAGTGCAGCATATACACTAATGTATTCCCTAACATCTCCACATGTGTCTCAATCTGGTTAAACATCTTTGCCTACCATGGATGAAGTAGCTTAGATGCTATCTAGTTTTTGGCATCATTGTATACTTCAGTGTCTGCTCCTTCTGCTCTTTTTTTGCTCTCTGTGTCTTCCTATTCAGTCTGCATCCTCCGTATTTGTCTTTAAATTGCGTCCCATCCATTATTCCAGTACCTACCATTCAACCTCCAAATCCAACATGAGAAAAAAAAGAATAATAAAATTTCCAAGTCTTTTCACTGCTCCTGGTATGCTTGCCCATAGCCTTCCTGAAAGAAACCAATAAATAATGCTCCTCATCCCCCTAAAAAATTAAATTAAACCCAAATTTCTCTTGGGAGAAGACTAGGTTAATTAAAATGAGCTACCAATACCATATCTAAAAAGGCTTCTTCATTTAAATCTTTTAGTATTTAGTATGAAACAATGTCTCATCCCCTTTCTTTTTTTGGCCAAACTAGTCAGTTTAGAAGCAGAGAGGCTGCCAAACGCAGCTAATATTATTCTACCCAAATACTTCTGTCAATTAATTCCTTTCAGTGCTTGCTGGAGAGACTGTGAACAGGAAGGCGGTGCTGTCTCAGCCCACAGCCAGACAAAGCCTGGATGTTCAGCATGGTTAGGGTTTGGTGGGAATCACTTTCTGCTTGAACCCTGGGGGCTTCACTCTGTAGCCTCAGCATCTGCAAAACACATTCATGCATCTGGATATTAAAGTTAGTAGAAAAACTTGGTGACGCCTCAGAGATTGATTGGAAAGTGTATATTGGATTGTCAAAGAAGAAGAAAGTATTACATTTATATTTGAAAGTAGGGTGGGAAACAATTGGTACCTGCTGATGTCTGTGACTTGTGTGTTGGCCATTTGGGAGTGAAATTGCCCCAAATGGGGATTAACACCGTGACTCTGAATGCAAAGTGGGAATTCAAAGATGATGGCTCACAAAATTCCAGTGCATAAAAAAAAAAAAAAAAAAAAAAAAAAAGTGCTGTTGTTATACATGGGTGGTGAAATATTTTCAGTTAGTTGAAAATATCATCAAAATCATGCTGAAATGAAGAGTTTTTGGCATATTTAATAGGAGGTATGGGAATGTCAAGGGAGATGCAGTGTGCAACAGGGTCATGCTTGATAGTTCATATAAATATTGCTGTTATTCATCAAGAAAGAGTTACCAAATCAGACAATTGCACTATCACTGTTGTATCTCTGGTGCTGTCAGTTCTGCCAACTGATTGCTGCATTTCCTTGAGCACCTGTCCATCCCCATAGTATTGATCTCTGTCTCTATGCCCAAATTTATCATATGCATTCAAGTGTTTGAGTGTGCACACAGGTATTCAGGGTTGGTGTGCCTCTTTTCAGAGTGGGATAGAGGGAAACAGTTAAATATTCTCAGTGAGATTCCTGCTTGTGCCGGGCAGCCATACTTTGACTCTACATGGCATCCTGCTTGCTTTGGAGAATAATTCTTATTGGAAAAATACAATGCTAAATCATTAACTTTTAAGGAGCTGAAGGAGCAAAAGGAGAGCACACTTAAAGGATCCCAGTCTGTTGCCCCTGGCTTGCTCTGTGTTGTTATATGTGCAATATAAACCACCATTAAAATACTTCTTGCTGAATTGTATAGCACAGGGTCCAGGCCATTTACAAACCTACCCTCCTCCTAGCAGTGATTCCTTCTTTATGCTGGAGATAGAACTTCAATGAAGCAGTGCAAATAAGTAGTGCAGGACAAGAGTTCAAAAGGAATGGGGAAAAAAAAAAAAGAAAAAAAAAAAGCATGGGGGGACACTGCCTGAAATTAAGCTCTTAAATAGGGGGAGAGGAGACAAGGCTGTCACTTCAGTACTGCCTGCTCCAGCTTGAGGAGCTGAATGTGCGCCTGTCGTGTGTCTGTCTGCGGTCTAGTGGCATGGAGAGCATTTGCTGGGGAGGCAGGAGCAAGCAGGTGCCGACTTCTTGTGAACTGGCTTATTTCAGCTCCTGGGTTTGGGGAGAAGCTGTGGAGACAGGGCAGTGGTGTCGAAATGGTCATGGCAGAGGCACTGACTCCGTACAAGAGACGCACAACATGTGCTGCATTGCTATATTGGAGAATCCCCATCAGTTGCTAACTGGATAATAAATCA
>JANHFX010019488.1:63556-66745 GCA_027560015.1 Chloroceryle amazona
TTCCCCCAACTATGGGCTAAAGAATTGTCATTTTTTTAAAACAAAGAAGGAATTGTACATATGGAACAAGAATTTGGTCCCAAGATCTTCACCAGCTCAGGAGAATGGGAAAAGGGGGAGGGTGCAATGAAGATATAATAGTAAATGAATGTTTGTGTTTTACCTGTGCCTTCTGTGGATGCTCAGATATACCTGTTGGAAAGCCTGCAGTAGCCAGGTGCCTCCCCATCCAAATCTTACACCTGGCACAGGAATAACCCTGTCGGAAGCAGGTACCACCTGTATAATTCAGTGGGTACCACCGAAGGCATTGGCCTGTTAAAACTGGCTCACATCCAGAACCAAAGAGGTTTATTAGGAAATAAAAAGGTCTCGTATTCAGCTAGAGACAATTGGAATGGCTCTGTTAATTCAAAGAGTGCAAAGCAGCTCTACTGAGTCTGCAAAAGGTATAGTGGTGGAGCCCAGATATACCTGTGCATGCCTGTTCTACAGTCACCTGTGCAACCATGGGTGACTGTAGAACAACATCCCATCAACAACAGGTTGATGGGTAGAGCGTGGTTTTGACTAGTGTTAGTTATTTTAGCTCTGTCCTTCATTGATGGGGGAGAAACTGCTCTTCAAAGGGTAGCACAGAATTGCAAAAAAAACACGAAAGCACGAATCTCAAGCCAATCACCCTGTACAAAGAACCTGGATAATAAGGAAGCATCAGGAGGGAGAAAACCTTTTGTAAAGAATTTGTAAACTGTGTAAGATAGGAATAAAGGGGATGTTCAGCATTGCTTGCTATTTGCTGCTGGGGATGGGGTCCAGCTCCAGAGGTCCTGGCCAGCACCCAGGGAGCCCACAGGAGCTGTGGCAGCAGCTAAGCCACAGGGAGAGTAGAACCTGTTCTCTGTGCAGCTCTTCAAGCACCACGTGTTTTCCAGGGATGATGCCAAGTGCTGTGTGGTTGGTTTGGTTTTTTTTTCTTTGGTGTTTCTGTGTGCCTTCTTGCTGAGAGGTGGCTCTTCTGACATGTTACAGTGATGGAAGGAGCATGGATACACATTCCTCCGCTCTGTGCGTGAGACATATGGGAGCCAGATTGCACCTGTCACGAGTTGCCAACCTGAATTTGTGGGGTATAAGGGGACACGTTCCCAAGGGAACTTCCACTTGATGTTCTTGATTGTTTTGGCTAATATTTGCTTTGTGACCTTTCCATTAGCAGATATAGTGTACAGCATTTGGTGCTGCTCTGGGAATGGGTCTGTCCGGCTTGTACTGGCTCTGCCATGGGTTTGCTGATGAAAGTGCATAGACAGACCGACACACTGAACCTGTTGCAGGGGAAAATTTGACTCTCTAACTCAGTGGAAGATATTTAGGGTCATTTCAAGAGGTGTTTTCCACCTAAGGTGGCTGATGGGACCACCCAGACATGGAGCATCCACAGCCAGGGCTCAGAGCAGAGATAGTTCAGATTTCCTCAGTTATGCCATCTTAGTCACGGGACCATGCTGCTTTGTTGATACATATACACATATTTAGACACATATCTGCTGGGACATGCTTGGCTTTGCTGGGGGAAAAGGGAAGCCCTTCCCACTGACCCTTTTTTAAGGGGCTTCTGTTGTATGAGCATGTGCCTGTTGTGCACTGTTAAGTCTATCTGCTCCTGAAAAGGCTTTCATCTGAAAATTGATTTTGATTTTATTGGAATAATCAGTATTATTTTAGAAAATCAATATATCATCAACCTGAAGCAATTTGCAGAGGTTTTCAATTTACTGAATTTTGGGGGGAAAAAAAAAAATCTTTGGGTCTTGTTCCTGATTAATAGAAGCATTTTCAACTGTCAAAATTGCCAAATCTAAAAACAAAAGCAGTAGCTCTGACCAGGGAAAGGGAAAAGCAGGTGCTAGGCTGAAGTTCAACACTTCACACCTTACCAACTCCCACTGCCCCTTTGGTGAACAAGATGGGAGCCTGGGCCCTATGCTCACCCCTTTCAGATGTCCTCCTAGCTACAAGGTAATGACCTTGTGTAGCTGATGTTTATGGTGGAGACATCTCTGTGTGTAGATCTGGAAAGAAACCTCAATCCTGCCTCCATCCCTGCCTGGTAGTGCATTGCTGGCAGTTGTTCCTGAAATGCTGCACCAATCTGGGATTGAATCTGTGGCTTTAGCTTGTGGGTGATGAGCTAAAGAAAGTGTTATTTCTTGTGAATACAACTTTTTAAGCTAGATTTAACTTGCTCTAAATCATAGAGGAGTGAAAATTCATGTTGCTGTGTGAATTTAGCTGTTCTTGTAACCATAAGACCAGGACAATCTTTCTAAACTAGTGCCAGGTGCACCGATTGGGAAGACCCCTGTTCTTCTATTGGGCCAAGTTTTGGGGAAGAACCTTGGCCTGACAGAAAGGCCACTCAAAGCAGGGCAGCTGTTGGGATTCAAACTCCCCCAAGCTGAGGTTGCTTCCAGTGTTGACCAGCACAGGAGAGAGTTATGATGGTGGCAACAGGGAGAACTGCTCTGCACTGGATCCTCTGTCCTCCACTGTGCTGGTGGACTTGCAGTGCTGCCAAGTTGGGGTAAAAATTAAACCTTTCCACATTTCACTTCATTCATTTGGTGGCCATGGCATTCTGGGATGCAAAAGGGGCAGCCAGGGATTTAATTACATGTACGTGCAGCAGAAAAGGAGCTGTGAAAGGATATGCTGTAATCTGGGAGCCAGTAAGCCAAAAAGCTGTCCCTAGGAGTGGCTTCTTATGGAAAATTTTTCCCTCTTGGACTAATACTGTAAGCTCCATCACACTTGCTGTGTGCATTTGCTGTTTGTTGTTCATCAAGTCTTGACCTGTATCAGTAGATTGGTCCTGAAAAGGCTCATAGTGTAGGACTTTGAGGGACCAGCTTGGTCTAAGCTTCTCAAAATGTTGAAAAAAGAAAAGGGTGTGAGAGGCTGGTGAAAACCTAGCCTGGATTGAAAAGCTCCACGTGTGTGCTTTGGTTTGTGAGGAGGCAGCAGGGGAAGTGAGTAGGCGAATGTGAATGAAGCTTTACCAAACCAGCCCCTGCATGCATATTTCATACTATCATTTATCAAAGTTTTATGAGCATCTGGTCTTAGCCCCAAAATCTTTTCAGTTGAGGGATTCCCCCCATACCTCTGGTGTAGGTAGTTCACCAC
>JANHFX010019489.1:0-14059 GCA_027560015.1 Chloroceryle amazona
CTGGGGACATTCAAGGCCAGGCTTAATGAGGCTCTGAGCAACCTGACCTAGTTGGAGATGTCCCTGCTTATTGCAGGAGGAGGGTTGGACTGGATGACCTTTGGAGGTCTTTTCCAACCCAATACATTCTGTAATTCTACAATTCAATGCTATATAAGCACAGGGTTCACAAGAGCAGTTTCTATGGCTAACAGAAAATGAGAAATACCAGAGTTTTTTATCTTGCAGTGCTTAACTTTGGGTGATTTGTAAAGTTTGTATTACTCTTTCTGAGTAAAGTAGCTGAAATCGATGATTTTTGCTACAAAAATATAACATTTCATATTTCCATTACTCATTACAGCAACAAACCGACGAAGTCAACAAAAAATAATGAGTGGATGTTATTACATAAGGAAGTTTCAAAATACAGGAACTGCATAAAATGCAGTAAAATAAAAGCTGCTGTCTTTCAGAGGTGACATAGTACAATAGATGGGAGCAGGAGACTTTTAGATGCTGTACAAATGTATGGTTTGGTGAAGTCTCTTAGAATCACATGGGCTAACACGAAGAGGAAAAGTGCAGCATGACCTTTGCAGGAGGCTGTATACGTTTGTTGCTTATATCTCAAGTATTACTCATGGAGATGTGGTGCTTACTGATAAGTTTCACTGACCCTGAAATCATGGAGCATCATAAAAAAATTCTTCACCAATTGTGCCGAGACCTTCACTTGGAAGACAGCAAAATAAGGCCAAGACTCCTTTTATTGTTGTTTATGCAATATGTAAACATTCTGCTTGGAAATATATCAAAATTATAATTAAAAAAGTTGTTTTAAACACAAATAATTCCATCAAGAATTATGAGAGCATCCTTATACTTCCCTGTCTTCCCTCCTAAATGGGCCAGTAGCCATTTAATCCCTTTGCTGGAGAAGTAACATGATTTTAAATACCCCTCAGGCAGAGTTAGACACCGAGACCAGATTTCCTCTTTGTCTCTAAGGGGCTTAGCCACTGAACTAAAGAATAAAAAGGAACAAATCATGAAAACTTTCCAAAAGACAGTTAATCTGAAGAAAAGCATGGCTTATTGCACCAAAATCTCTTCTCTGCTTTTCTCCATAGCTTCTGAAGGCACCTGCCTCAGCCTTGTAGCTTTAGTGACCTAGTAAATGAAACCCTCCCTGGGATGCACAAAAATCAGAGTATGGCTTGAATAACACAAACCTTAACCACTAAAAAGACCCTGCTACCAAACCACACCAAAGAGCAAGGCCCTGTGATACTTTTGCCTCCCATGAAGTCAACTGCATTCCCTTAAGTTTAACTTACGTCACCAGAAAGTTTAAATGTTCCTGGACTATCTGTCCAGACAGTTTGAGAAACAGATCGTTATCAATTCTGACAAACAGAACTCTGCTAAACAGAACTGGGAAGCTTCCTATGCCTCGTTTTCCCTGTGTTTCTTTGTTCTGCACAGAAGCAAAGCTCCTTTCTGACCGAGCTGACAAGTGAAATCACACTTTGTTTCAGTTGGGATGGGTCCTGTTTATTCTGTGAGAAGGAAGTACTAGGCAAGATTTTCTCTGTTACACTGTGCCTTCAGAGTTACTTAAAATGAACTGCATCATTTTGCCCTCAACTAAATGCACTCTTGCTTTGGTGCTATGGTGAAGACACCTGATTTTCCTTTCCAGAATACTAGAGTGCCTTTCTGTATTAACAAGGTTATAATGTTTGGCTTCTTTAATTGAGCTGCCTCACTGCTCGTGACTGGGTATCATTCACACAAAGCTGAGATAATACATTAGCAGGACCATTAATTAAGTATGCTACTTTGTTTATAATTAACTGAAGAAATTTATGGCATTAGAAAAACCATTACAGTAGCTGATAGGAACACAGTCGGTAATGACAACAATGCCAAGTTCAAATGCTTCCAAGAGGAATTGCTGGTATTAATACCACAGGGATCACTTTTCATGTCTGATAGCGCCGTGTAGATATGGCAGTTATTTCTCTTATGCTCTTTTAAGTCTACTTTAAATATCAATTTGGCACTGTAGTATCTTCTTAAAAATGTTGGAGAAAGCCATTTTGAGGCTATAAAACTTTGTAGCACGAAATATACTTGCTGCATAATGAAGAAAATCTCTGAAATCTCAGCACAGAGAAATCTGAGAGAAACACTTGGATTTATCTTGCCTGGGCACTTCCTGACGTTACTCTGCACTTAGAGATAAGGTGGGGAATAGTGCTTGTAAAGAAGTCATCCTATTAAATGCTGAAAACAAGATCTCGGGTTTAAAAGTGTGAAAACTGGTTCTTGCATTTGGACGTGTAGGTTGGATGTTTTTAACAATTTGCTCATCAGGCAGGTATTTGTGGTTTAGCTCAAAGCTAGCAACAAATCTATCGTTCGTTGTGCAGCTGCTGGAAAAGCAGATCTTTCAGAAAAGAGAATTACTGCTTCGCCTGTCTTTTAGCTATACCAGAAATGTCTTAACCAATGCTAGAAATATGTTTTCCCCACCTGAATCTTAATTTCTTAACAACCTTAGCTTTGTTACATCGCCTCAGGAATTTCTGCCTACTCTCTGTCAGGATTAGTACTTCTAGTTGTCTTCTGCAAGGACTTCTGTCTAGCTCGTGGTTTAAACTATACCGTTCACAGCAATGGTAACTGCTGAAGGAAAATAAGGAATAAGTGAAATAAATAATTGATGACTAAACTCTCCTGAATGCTAGAAATACTGAACAGGGGTGGGGGGGGGGTGTGTGAGGGGATTGGGGAAATAAGTCAGCAAGATTTCTGTTGTCTTCCTAGACAGGAAAAGTCACGATGTAACAAAACAGAGATGATTGTGGATTTAATGCTGTCTTGAACTACATTTGCTTACTGGTATCTAGATTGCAGGCAGATTGCAGACTTTACACACTTAAATTTGCCCTGAATTTCTCAAAGGTGCAAGTGCTGCTGATCCTACTGATTTCGAAGGCATCTGCTCATAACCAGCAGGTTTGAATGTCAGCTCATTTGAATCTAAAAGCAGCACAGGTAACTGCCTACAGGAACAGCTGAGGTTTTTTAGTGACCAGGCACTTGGGGGTTTGAGTGTGATGAACTAAAAGAGGCAGTGTTGGATGTAGTTTTTAAACAATGTATTTTTTTCTGGGAAAAAAACCAACCCACAAGTGTAAACATATATGAATAACATGGGAGAGCTCTCCTTTCCAGTGAATCGATATTAAATAGAAAGTGTCTTTAAATAGAATGTGTCTTTGTTTCTAGAATTGCATGGATAAGCCTAATGATGCCTGTTATACAGGGACAAATATCTACCTATATGCAGCTTCAGTGCTTCATCTTGTAGCTTGGAATTCTGTTCACACATAATGAGAAAAGTAAATTCAAAGGCTTGCCTAAAAATAAGTCAACAATTAAATCTGCTCTTCTCAAGGTTAAGTAATATCTCTTTCTCTGCTGTGTGTAGAAACACTGATGAAGAAGGGAATCTCTCAGTGTTTCTTATACAGACTCATGTGGCTGTGACATTTATTTTTTTTTTGGCTTACAAAATGAAACCCATGTGTTCCACTGTCTGGAAAAGGAAAAGTGGGTACACAGTAGTGACTGTGCTTAACCCCGCCCCCCCCCAAACCATCGCCTTTTTTTCCCTTAACTAACAGCTATAGGAGCCCTTTCTCAGAGGGACTCATTAAAGAACATAGCAAGGCAAAAAAATGGAAAAAAAAGAAAAAAACCCAACCTGTATGTATGAGAGAAACTCTTGCAAATATGTGTTGAGTTGTTGTGACTTGGATAAAGTATGTAAATGGCAAACTTAGATGTAAGTTATTTTTATTTCTTCATTTATTCTGTAGTTATAGGATATTCTTACCAGTTGCTAAGGTCAAAATCAGTATTTTATATGATCTCAGAAGGGAGTGTTTGTTGTGTTTTTATCGCTTGGTCACGCTGTCTTATCTTGTCACGTGAAAGGAAAGCTGTTGAAGAGAAAATAGAAGATTCCTGTGTCACAAGATATTTCTCATCTGCCCTACCAAACTGTCTGTGCAGTTGGAACCTAGGATTTAGGGACTCAGCAGAGGAATCTGATTTACCTCACTGGACAGGAGTGTCTGGGGACTAAACTACAGTGATTCACAGAGGGGAAGGCAGCTCTGTCCCTAGACCTGTGAATGCCTGAACTGTAAAGCTTCACAGACATCTGGCAAGTAATTAAAAAATTGAGAAGAACTCTGCTGCACCTTACTTAGACCAGGGAAGTCTTCAATTCAGGTGCTTTATGTGCTTAATATCCCCATAAGTACTCAGTTGTCTTACTCGGAACTGTGTTAAGGATGTTCCTGCTGTTGGATGTTCCCAGCTGCAGTTACAGTCTTCCAAGGCATTCAGAGGCCAGCTACGTTCACTTCTTCATGGAGAACAGTCTCACACTTTGTAGCCTTACACTCATGATGGAGCAGAGGACAGGTTTTAGTCTACATTTGTTACCTTCTTTTTCATCTTTTCTCAGTATGTTGCTTTACCTGTGAGGACATCTCCGATTCACTTTCCCAGCCCAGATCTGTGCAGTGATTCAGCAGCTTGCAGCATCCTGAAGATCTAAGGATGTAGCACACGTCATCTCCCAGGGTTTTCCCTTAAATAATAACTTGAGAATACTCTGTCTGTGATCAGAACATCCTCTGCTGATTGAGAGGCTGCTTTATGTTGTTACCTCTGTTTAGATATTTTCTATGTAGAAAAGTCAACAGGCAGAAAGAAAAAGTAATTTTATTCTCTGGAGTGCACTTAGTGCATAGACTGTGATCAGAGACCCTGCACAGCTGCTCAGAAGGCTTAAGAAGTTTCATTTATGCATCCTCAATCCAAAAACCTATACAGAGGGCAATTTCAACATTATGCTGCAGACAAGTGTCATGTCATCTTGCTGCATCCCTCAATATCTTCAAGAGTAAATCCAGTGGAAGCAAAGTCCCATGCCCTGTCTTCTGAAAGTTAGTTAAAGGGGAAGGACATTTATTTCTGTTCAGATAGCTGAAGTAGGGAGGTGCACTCTGGAACCAGTGTGCAGCTGGACACAGACCAGCGTGGGGTTTCACACTGCCTCCTCTCCGGCTGTCTGATAGCAAGATCTTGTTTGCTTTGGTTTCCAAAATAAGAAATGTAATGTTGAGATGTTCAGATACTCTGCTATCCTACTGTTACTCCAAGGACTGGGTGTTCATATAGCAAACTGTCCTCAGGTTCTTAAGCACAAAGGTCAACCATTCTACAATTACAAGCCCACTCACAGGACCGTGATAGATAATGGCCAGGATTGAATTTAGTTCAATATCTCAATCTTGAGATGTTGTACATTTTAGTGTTCATTTACCAGTGATACATAGCACCACGCATAGAGAGAACTTGCTAAGGAGGTTATTTCAAGGTCTGAAAGCTCAAGTCACTTCTCGTCTTTGGAGCTGGTTGTCATTGCTGTTCTCTTAAAGCCTAATATGTGACATCACTTATCAAACAAATCATGAAGCAAGTTCAAGGAGGAACAGTATTAGAGTCACGGGGGAGGTGAAGATAGCAGTACTAAGTGATTCTTATTTATACCCCTCTGCCAGTGGAGATAAACCAGTTGTGAATATGGCTGCATAACAGTTACAGCTATTTTATTGCTGCAATCACAGGCTATTGAGACATAGCCCCTGAAATAGATTCTGGCAGTGGAGATGGAATTAATCAACCAATTAGCATCAACTTCACTTGCCAGACTGTTAGTGAATTGATTGTATAGTGAAGTTATGTAAGTACTAGTAGTAGTTATAGAAGCATAGAATCATTTAGGGTGGAAAAGACCTATAAGATCATTGAGTCCCAGCTGTAAACCCAACACTGCCACGTCCACCACTAAACCATGTCTGTCAGTGCTACATCCACCTGTCTTCTAAATCCCTGCAGGGAAGGTGGCCCCACCACTTCCCTGGGCAGCCTGTTCCAATGCTTGACAACCCTTTCAGTGATTTTTTTTTTTTATATACAACCTGGCACAACCTGAGGACATTTCTTCTCCTATCACTTGTTACATGGCAGAAGAGTCCAACACCTGCCTTGCTACAGCCTCCTTTCAGGTAGTTGTACAGCATTAAACACAGAAGTCCACTTTCTTACCTCAGCCAAGTACTTCCTAAGTTAAAATCCTAAACCCTCAGTGTTGGAAACATGTTATGTTAGCACTGACTGCTTTAGAAAACCTCTGTGTATGTTTGTGGCATATCCTTGTGAGTAAATGAGTAAACTTGCTTACTAACTCTTTACAACTCAATCTCAAAATTTCCTTCTGTAGAGATAGAAAGTTAAATCTGGGTTAACTGACTTGCAAAAAGACATTCCTTTTGGTCTTTTCCTCTCTCTAAATAGTTTCTGACCAAACTGTGAAATTTAGCAGCTGTATTTTACATAAACTTTTAAAGAAATTACACAGGGAAGGACACATTCAGGTGCAGTGTGAACAATGGGTAGTTGAGAAGGCTTTTACTACATTGTGAACAGAGTTCCACACCAGTTTGGTTTCATAGGTCAGGCTGCCGAGCAAGCTGGCTACTGACAAATGATGTGTGCATTGGCTACTGTTCCCTGACTGCTTCTTATGCAAGTAGGTTCATATGCATTTAAAGATGCAGTGAGAGCAGTTCATAGTTAATCTTTCCGTAGCTATCTGTCATCAAGCAAAATGGTAATTTGGATGTAGTAAACAGAGCAGTATCTTTTAAAAAGTGAAAGAGGCACATTAAGCAGCATTAAAATTAAAAAAAAAATAATCATACTTGCAGATGTGGAAAAATAGATATGTAGTTGGAGAAGAACATCCTGATTTCCCACTGAAACCTGGATAAAATCTGTAGAAATTGCGTCAACAAAAAAAAAGAGGGGAAAAAAATTATGCCTGTGGCTACAAATAATAGAATGCTGAGGAGTCCAATTAATTTGAGGGTAAAGTTAGCTACAGAGGGCATCAGGCAGCTGCCATTAACGTTTAGGTTTGAAATGGTGATGTGTTTAATACTTGGCCATAAATTGCTTGTACAAATACTGGTTTTCATAATGCAGCAGAGTCTTAAAGTTCCCTGCAATTTCATAGGTTTTTAGAGGCATTATATAGCCATACACTTCCCAACTTTAAGGGGAATGAAGTTAAAAAGTTAATACACTGTTGAGCTGTGTATTGTCTATATAATAATCATTAAAAGTCTCTTGATGATGGAAGTCAGGGAACTAATACCATGGTATTTGCAACACGTCCAATTAAATAAAAGTTGCATCAGGTAATACTTGTGTCACACTGCACATACAAAGGATCTCCTGAAAAGTTTAATGAGAAAGCAGCTTAAAGAAGCCACCAGGATTTAGCGATCACACCATGAATATTCACATAGTTAGAAAGAAGATACCACCATTGAAACAGGTAAATATTTTGCATCTAATGTAGCAGTATTGATAGTGTTACGATCCTTATATACACGATAAGCTCACAGTGCCAGTTTATACACGTGGATCTCTCCTGTCGATGCATGCAGAAGATCAAGAAAGAGTTCCCTCATTTGAAGGAGAAAGGCTGGAGGTCCCAGCTATGCCTGAGTGTAATCCAGCACCTGCACTCTAGTTTCTTTCGCTCAAGTCCCCTGAAGAGTCTGCTGCAGTACAGATTTTCTGAGCAGACACAGCACCAGGTTCTTCTCTTTTAAAAGAAGTTTCCAGGAGGGACCCAAACCCAAATGGTTAGAATGTTTGCCAAGATGTACATCATCTTGTACCTGGTCCCAGTGAATGTGCTTTCTCCGTATTAATTTTGACTGTGCCCATTATGAACACAACTGAGGGGAAAAAAAAGGAAAGAAAAAGAAAAAAACCCTTCAGATGAAAGCTGCTCCATGCCTGAGAGAGAATAGTGATCTTAGAGTCTATATTTTAGTTGGGTTGTGTTGTTTGTCTTTGAAATTAATTTACTCTTTTCTGTAAGCCTTTAAAGCAAGGCTTTCTACTGCTGTTAGCCTGAAAACCATATCAATGCTACAAAGGATTTAATTCGTAAGAACATACAAGAAAAAGATGACAAAACACTATAAACCAGTAAGATTTTCTAAGTTTTTACTGTAGCTTCGAAATGCCAGTGATCTTGAAATTATTAGTGAAATTGTCATCATATTCCCCCCTTTCCTGCTTTGATGATTCCTTGTGGTGTATTCGGTCTTGAAAGCAAATAAAAATACCCCGCTAGAGGCTTGATGATTTTATATCAGCAGCAAAGTCTAAACCAGTATTTACTATAGTCAAAGGCAATCACGGGGTGCTTTTATGCTTGTGGACAACCTTATTTCATAGAAAATAGCCAGGGGGAGAAAACGGTACATTGTAAACACCTTATTACATGAGGAAAAAAGAACATACACATTTAGATAAAGATCTTAATACAATTTATAAACATCTTTCCCAGAGCCAGCAGCATTAGCATTGTCTAACAAGCCTGTGTGACATCTCATATGATCATTCTGAGATACTTGAAAAAACACAGTGGCAGCAAATAAACTAAAAAGAAAAGGGCCTGTAGTCAGCATCATTAGAAAAATACCACCACTTTCTGCCACCCAACATGGTAAAGAATATTAGGAAGCAAACTTAGCACTGGGGTAACTTCACTAATAGCAACAGACTTTTATTTGCTTAGGACTGGGTTGATTTTGGTCCTCTGCTATGTAACGTACACAGATTAACTGCCACCAGATAACTTGCTGCTGCTTTAGGCACAAAAATGAAGCGACTCAGGAGCTTACATTCAGCAAAAGAATTCACAGTGGATAGCGAAGCTCTTCAGCTTCTACAGTGAAGAGAAGTTACGCTAAATCAACACATCTGACACCCTCTTATTTTCTTCTGAAGAGATTAATCACCAAGTATTGAATGGGAGATTATTTTGCCTTCCCCCCCTTTTTTTTTTCCATCTAAAAATATTAACTCAGTAAGAAGCAATCTAGTGGGAGGGCTGACCCCAGCTTCCACCTGCAGTACAGAGAATACATCTTTCCTAGGGAGGTAACAAACGCTTCTGTTACTACAAACAACAGTCAATCACTTTCCCACAATATCAAAAGAGCACAAATACAGAACAGTAATAAAAAAAATAAACTGAACTATGGGTTTTGCTCTTCCGTGCTACCCAGTCTTTCTCGGTTTAATTATGATATTTGACCCCCTATCTGCCCTCTCAGGGAACATTTGTATTCTATCAATGCTGGTTTTCCAGGTAATGTTTTATGTAACCTACAGTGCTGCATGAGTTGCTTTTCATGCACCTCTTGTAGGAATTATGTAAACCTGGTGCCAGCACAACTGAGGAGGTCATACAGAAGCTTTACCCCCTGCCATTAATTTACTGTTGTGTCAGCAAAATGAACAACGAGAAGATGCCTTAATCAGGAAGCTAACGTAATTAGTGCTGAGTGTATCTCCTTACATGCATTGTGTGAATAGATTTAACAGTTAATCTTTGCCTTCCCTTACTTTTGTTTACTTTTCAAAGTTTCTGGTCAGCTAAGATTAAAATATACAAGTTATGAACTTCTCAAGATTCTGATGCACAGATAGGACAGATACAGAAGGTTTTCATTTTGAAAATCATTGCTCAGTCTTACAGTGACAAACAGCATTTGTCTCTCTAAATACTGTTACACATTAATCTTGCCTTAACCTTACATCCCCCTAAATCTTTGTTGGCCTCCACCCTGAATTCACATCAATAAATCATCATTTGGTCATTTGGGCAGCCAGATAGCGCTTTGTCTCTCACTCCCTGCTCAGCCTGAGAGTTAATTACACTAATGTAGCGTGTTGTTACTTTTTTTTTATTATTATTATTATTTGTGCCTCTTAAAAATGGAGGCAAAAGCAAAGCAGCAGTTTCCATTCCAAAAAAAGGGAGACTTCACACATTTAACCGTGCTCAAGTCAGTTTAGTTCTGTGGGAGTCCTGACACGAGTAACAGGAGCGATCAGTGCAGGTACTTTCTCTGTTACTCCCCCTCCTCAAGTGGACAGGGAGAGAGAAAATACAGGGGGTCAGGATAAGTACAGGGGACCACTTACAAATTACCATCGTGGGCAAAACAGCCTCGACTTGGGGAAATTAATTTCTTGCCAGTCAACTCAGAGCAGGGCAATGAGATAGAAACCCAAATCGTAAATCAGAAAACATTAAATAAAAATATTAATTAAATAAATTGATTATTTTCCTGGGAAAATATTTGTTATTTAATTATATATAGACAGGGAACCAAACCCAGCTCTGTTAGTAATGTTTTATAGTCAGCTTTGCCATTACCTTTCACCAGCAGACCTAAATTAAGAGTATTTAATAGAAAAATTTAGAGATTTCAGTGTTAGATGAAAGTAGATGTTAAGGCTTTCAGGGAAGGCAAGAGTAATTAGCTTTAAGAGCCAAACCAATTCTATTTGCATACAACACTTTCTTTCTTTACACCCCTTTGTAGCTTTAGGCTAACAAATGTCCTTCATACTCCACACTCTGCCTTGCAGTAAGTCTAGCAAAAGCAAACATGCTCACTGTTTCTTGTACTGACCTACCCACGTAAGGTAGGAAGTTCTGAGCTTCTTAAATGCTGCAAGCTCTTTGTTAGAGAAGACATAGAAGAAAGTTTTTAGTCCTTAATCTTCCATCAGAAAAGAAGGTGCATCACGCTATTGAGTCCAAACAGCTGAAAACTTGCCCTCTGCACCTCTCTTGCTCCAATGAACCAGCTCAGATTAACAGCAGAGAGTGCAGAGACCTGCACAAATAGGTTCTGGAGCAGGGGGAGGAGGAGAGTTACGAGTGTCCCAGGTGTAAGGGGGCCAGTGCCCTATCAGGGAGCACTGGAGCAACCTGCAAGGAAAAGCAAAGCATTGACTAGTGTTTGTCAGGTGGCTCATTTGTCTTTGTCACTGCTGGAGTGACATGGTAGTGTGCATTTTCTAGTCTTGCATTTCTCTAAATCCTAGCCGTCCTGGAAAGAAGCCAGGGGGACTCTGCACTGGTGTCAGTGATTAGTTAGAAGTCCTCCTGTTTCTGGGGACCAGACAGCACAACTGGCTTAATCCTAAATCCTCTCCAGTTCAGCCTGCTCCTAGACTGAGGCATGTGTAAATGGTAAGTGTCTTTAGGTTGATGGGCTAGTTATTATGCAAGAGTCCTTGTCTTATGCTTGTGTGTACTATTCTGCTTCTGTTCATAGTAATTTTCTTTCTTTTTCTCCTTGGTACATGTTTTAAGAGTGGTATTTTCATTAAGTACTAAGTGACGACTCTCTTGGTTTTAGGAGCTGTTGGCTGCAGGGTTTTCTTCCATTCTTGCAAGCTGAGACTCTGCTGAGTCAGGTACAGAGAAGGCATCTTGGTGAGGAGACTGGAGAGAGACACCAAGGTTAGTGACTTCGGTGCATATCTGGGTTTTGCCTATATCTGACTGTGTTTTTCAGGCCTTGCCTTTATAATTCTGTGAGTTTCAGAGCGGACAGTGACTGAAGTTTGTTTCTTAAATAATGTCACAACTCATATTAACTGAAAATATGCTGTGGTAGTTTAGAAAACCCGGGAGTACTGTCTAAAGGAGCCATCATATCAGTCTTTAAAAACTTGTCTGGCTGCTAAGTGTACAAAAACAGAAAACCAAAAAATTTACAAGTATCCACTTCGTGTTTGGTTTTTTTTTTTTATTCTGATTCCTTTACATCTGAATCTAACCTCCTGAATTACTGCCTTAACAGCAAGCTGTACAGAGCTGTGCTGCTGACCTTAACAGGGTGATGACCCCCTTATTTGTGGTTCTAGTTGTCTCATCATAGGTAAGAAAAATAGGAGATGTTGACCCAGCCATTCAGACTTCTTCCCGAGTTTCTGATGAGTACAAAAGTACAAGATGACTTTTAAGTACTTGAAGATAAGAAAGTACATCCACTTGGTACTTGTGGTTGGACAATATAGAAGTAATGAAATACTGGCACAGTGCAGTTAGGCTGTATAAAATTTAATACATGTATAAAACTATGTTACAATTCTATACTGCTGCTTCTGCATTGGTACTTTTATGATGTAATAAATTGTGAAATCAGAGTTGTTATTCAGGTGAAATAAATAAGGTTAAGAGCTCTGTTTGGAAATAGTGACTTACTACTGCTGCTACATGTTAAATTAACCATTTACTAGCTTCTCCCAGGTGTCTGCTTCAAGTTTGCAAGTGACAAAAATAAAGTGGAGATTATCTCCACCTGTTTTTTCATGGCCATGTACATAGAATCAGAACATCTTGAGCTGGAGGGGCCGCTGATGATTTAAACAGCTGAACCCAACTGTAGAACAAAGATGGTAAACCATGTCACCACCATATTTTTGGGCTTTTAACCTGCTTCACGTTATATCTGTTAGTGATGTGTTCTTTTATTCTACATTTTATCTGAGCTGAGTAACAGTTGTGTACATGGCCCATGAAAAAATGTGAGAGGGCACAAACTTTTTTAGTCTGCTGTGGAGATGGATTAAGAAATCACAGTAATAGATTTCTCTGAAATAGATTAAGAAACCCCAGGTTTATTAGTCTGATTTCTTAGCCCAATGAGAGAAGCCTAAAAAATTATTCCTGCTTCAGGTTGTAGTAATTAGTATATGGGAACTAAACAGAGTTACTTGTTAGAAATTGACATTTTTGTGAAAGCTAAGAGGTATTAGAAACCCAGTGTCTCTTTGGAATCGCCCAGGCATGGTGTTCTCACCTGGTAAAATGGATCTGATACTACAGGCACAGAGATGGTGGTGGAAACAGGCAGGATTTGGCCAAATGCATTATGCTACAGCCTCCTGATGTTGCTATCCCTTGGCTGCTTGTTTACCCTGCTCATATGAGAGGGTGCAGGTTTCAGTAGTGACTTCTTTTCCTCGTGAGACAGTCGTTGCTTTCTGGAGACAGAGACTGAGAGCTTGACAGGCTTTCTCTAGGTGGCTCTTACAAGTTGTATGATGCTCTGTTTCTTGGTGGTTTTAGCATGTCACTTCTATCTGCCACTTTCTCTTCTTTCACAGAACAAAACTAGATAGCTTGTCTGTATTTGGTGGGTAATATAAAATGTGTTGGGGTGTGTCTGAGAATTTTCATTTCATTCTTGAGTACCTCTTTGACAGGAACCTAAAAGTTTACTTCCTGTAAGAATTAAATGAAGCTACAGTAAAATATCACGGATGCTGAGGTAGCATCTCTAATTGTCTGCATATCAAAGTTAAACATTTCCCTAGACATCTAGGTTTCTCCAAGACAGAGTTAAGTATCAAGGAATGAATTGCAGTAATCACAGTAATAAATTGAATAACCAGTATCAACAATTCAGAGATTACTTGAGGGATACTGTGAGGTTCATTAAGAGCAAGTCCTCTCCATAGCTCTTCGTAGTAGACTGCAGTTCTCACCTGGAGGACTGTTTATATTTTACAGACCCAGCTAAGGCAGAAGGTGATAATGAACCTGGAGAATTGGCCATTGCCTTATGTGCTGTGGCCTGGCCTGGGAAACAAAGGAGTTTGGGGTCCTATGTTTCTAAATGTAATGCATGCACCCAGAGTTACTGTTGAACAGGGGGATGATAGCTTTGTAATTTTCTGACCCTTGAATGGTTTTCATCCTAGATTATCATTGTGTATATCTTTGGCATAGGAAAATACCTTTTTTCCACATAGAAAAGTTAGACATGTGAATGGATTCATGAGCTGACAGCAGTATTTCACACTGAGTAGCACATGAATTCTATGGTGGAGGTGCCCTTGCATTATTTAAGGCACAAATCCATTTCTGAACTATGTGAGGAACAGCTGTGACACACATGTAACAAAGAAAGGTTCATGTGCTCCAGTTGGAAAAGTACTTAGTAGGGTTTTCCCCTCTCTCTTTCTCATTCCAAAGCTGTGTATGTTCTGCTAGTGAGTGTATTTAGTTTTTAAAAATTCAATGTTAACTCAA
>JANHFX010019489.1:14159-27078 GCA_027560015.1 Chloroceryle amazona
CTCTCTTTCTCATTCCAAAGCTGTGTATGTTCTGCTAGTGAGTGTATTTAGTTTTTAAAAATTCAATGTTAACTCAAATGGCAATATTTAAACTGGGAAAAGTTATTAAACAGTTCAATATCAGACTATGAGAACTCTTCCAGGCTCGCAAATCCTTTAGGTTAATTTAACACCCCCACCTCCAACTTTTCCAACGTCAGGTGCCATTGTGTGTGGCCTTTTTAATTCATTGGTATCTCAGTAATGTCTTTCAAAGCCTCAATGAGATAGACACTACAAGTGATCTCACTTCAATTTTAATTTCTGGGCTGCAAACTTTATAAAATATTTCCTTCTGAATGTAAAACTTCTCTACTAAACTTGGAATGTATGTTCTAACACTAAGAGCATGGAAGCACTGTAGTTTATGCATGACGTAAAGGACGTTGCAAAACTTGCTTTATGGTATTAAGATACAGTTCTCTCTGTAGAAGCAAGAAAACTTCAATAATTACATCTTTTGTGACTTTAATTGGCCTTCCCTTGATAATGATGCCTGGGGTTTTTGTCTGGGATATTCACAACAGGCATCCTTGAGGGGATATCCCATTATCATCGGATCTGCAGACCAGAGTTCAAGCAGACTGCTTGGAAAATACGCCGACTCAGTTTCTTTTAAATTCTTGATTTGTCATCCTATGTGCCTGAAACATAATTCAGATGCAAAATCTGCTTCCCTTGACGGACATTTTTTGCTTGGTCTTCAAGTGAAGTAGAAAGACAGAAAGGGACTGTTGCATGCTCATGCAAGTCAGTTACTCATTGCAGACTGGCATTGTGTTTTATCTTAAGCATGAGAAAAAAGGCAGTTTTCTGGGAGACATGCTTTTCTTTGCCTAAAAGTTACAGACTGGATCTGAGATGCATCTGGAGAAGCTGCAGTCTGCATCCTGTTTAGGAGAACAGCTACTTAGGCCCTTTCTGCCATCAGTCTGGCTTTGTGTTGTAGTGAAGAGGATTAAATCTTTCAATGGGCAAACCGGAATTTCGAAAGACGACACACTGGTCTATCAATTTAAAATAACTCCTAGGCATTGCTTTAGAAGCTGTATATAGTACAGCATAAAGAATGTCATTAACCATGGTATGCAGCTGCTAATAGAAACAGTTCTGCAGCAGCACAGTAATGGGTATTAATGGGGTGGGGGAATGAGATTAGTTCTAGAAGACTGAGGGGAAAAAAAAAAAGGATCAATTCAGAGCAATGAAGGGAATATGGGAAAGTGCTGTGTTTCACCTCGTGTGGTACTTTTGGAGAAAGAAAAGTATCTCAAAAGAAGGGTAATTTTGATGTCACTCATTAGAGTGCTGTCTCACAGAACTGAGGCACCCCCATTCTTGTTTAGCTCAGCACATCTCTGGTTGAGTGTGCAAGCTTGAAGCCATGAAATAGCTGGATAAATAGTTGGATAAAATGCACCTGTTCATACCAGTACATGGCAATGAAAGAGCCACCTGAGACCACTAAGAAAGAGTGTATCTCTTAGCTGAATTCAGTTTTGGATAGAAATGTGGAGAACAGGTTACTTCTTTCATGGAGAAGTGAGCAGTCAGTGCCAAGTTCCTGTGAACTTCAGGGGATTACAGGTCGTTCTCTACTTAAGTCTTGCAGTTGTAAAATTTTATGAGTAATAATGTAAGAAGGATGAATAGTAGAAAAGCATGGAGTTTAACAGAATAATACAAGGTATTATTCTTGCCTCTTAGTCTACAATCCAGATTAAACTGACATGCCTCATTGTTAATGCCTCCAGTCTGGATTTGGAGATGGAAGTGTGTGC
Organism: Chloroceryle amazona; assembly: GCA_027560015.1. NCBI lineage: Eukaryota > Metazoa > Chordata > Aves > Coraciiformes > Cerylidae > Chloroceryle > Chloroceryle amazona. Next base: position 15,980 of record JANHFX010019489.1, read on the forward strand.
ATTTGCTGGTTTGGGGTTTTGCTTTAGTTTTGTGACTAACGTTTTGGGGGTTTTTGTTTGTTTACCTGTTCTGGTTTTAAATAGTTGGAGGAAAACTGAAGGTAAAAAGGATGAAGGGGAAAAACACTCTGGATGTACCATTGTCAGAGGTTCAAGGAATAATCCTAGTCCTGGGTACTTCGGCAGGATGACTGCCTGGTACTTCCCTTTCTCTTTGATGCTCACACTGCAATGATGCTTCATTGTGATGATGTAGGTGGCACCATGATCCTAGAAGGACCCACCCATCAGTGCTAGTGAATTGTTACCTTAGAGTGGAAAGACTGAAAGATCTTTAGCAGCTGTTCCTTCAGATACTTCTCCTTCTATCCTGATACACTTCTGAACTAACGTTCTGTATTGATGAATAAATTTAAAGTCTGTTGTGCTGCTGAAATAACAAAGCTCTCTAGAACATCTCCTTTCATGACTAATCTTGTCTTTCACACCAGCTGTCTGGTAAACTTGAAAGAGTAATTGCAACTGGGCACCCTTGTACTGGTCCTCCAGCAGCTCTGGAGAAGACAGCTAGTCACCACCTTGCTTCCCTGGGTGTTAGCAAGGCAGAGCCTGTGCATTCCATGAATTTTCATCCTAGATTGGTGTTCTTATCCATGACCATTGAACTAAGAAATCAGTATTTTCTCATTCCCTCTTCTTCTTTTTCTTTTTTGATTGGTGGGGGGGGGGGAGCAGGGGGCGGGGGAGGTGCAAGCTGTGGTCTTTTTGGAAAGGAGAAAAATGAGGAGCAGAAGTATTGGGAAAAAGAAGATTGTTGGCTTACTACAGGGGAAGAAGATAAATGCTCTGGAAACGGTTAAAAATAGAACAGCTGTACTTCAGCTTGTTAGAAAAATGGACCTCTTCAGAAAAAAATTCACATGAGGGGGAGGGGGGAAGTAATGAATCAGACTTCCTATGCATCTCTGCTGCTCATCCAAGTGTTTAGCATTAATTCTGATCTGGAATATTTCTAAAGTCTGGAAGGGTCACTGTAAGGTGTACTTGAAGTCCCAATCTTAGGTGCAGTATCTTCAGCAGTGAAATCAACAAATGGACTATTTGCAGTGTTCTCATTCTTCTCAGAACTGTAGCAAGCCGCTGAGGTAGTTCTCTGCTAGAAGTCCATAAAAAGCCTGAGAACAAGGGTAGGTATTGCTGGGTAATGGAGGCAGCTGGAAGACTGACAGAGCAGGTGCTGGAAAGAACATGTTGTGTTCTCTCTTAATTTCTTAATTTAGTTTTTTCCTCTACTTTAAGACAGTGCTGACAAGCTCTCTAAATCAAATATGTCCACAGATTAAGTGATACTCTTTCCCCTAGAATACTTAAAAACTCAGTTGAGTTCCAAAAGTGATATGGTTACAGTAATGACAAGAATTATAGCTTTGTACAGCCAGCCAAATAAATGAATTATTTCATAGTGAACGGTATCAGCGACAGTAGTTGATCTTTGCTTAAAGAATTACAGATGTCTAGTGGAAATATTTAAGAAGCCCTCTGTACATTTTCTGCTTGCAAAATTTGACATCTCTTTAACTTTTTTTCTCATGTATGCCCTTGTGTTTTGTATTGCTAAGGAATCTTTGTAGAAGGAAACCTGCATTTCTAAATCAATGTCCTCCTTTTTCCTTTGAAATCCTTATTCTTTCGCTGTAGAGTAATTTAAAGTGATTAAAAAATGATTTCAGATAGAAATGTAACAGCCCAGTGACTCAGTGGTAATCTCTTTCTTTTAAGTCAGTGACTCAGACTCTCCATCCTGCAGAACAGCATCTCAGATTGTTTCTGAAAGAGGGTGTCCTTTGAAGACCACTGTTTTTAGAGCATAGCTTAAAATGTCATTCATGTGTGCAGATACCAAAGTCTTTTCCAGACAAGACACACTGCTTTGATTGTACACTCATAGTCTTGTTTTAAAGACTACTGAGGGGATTACAGTTTCCTTTTTTTAATTTAATTTTTTATTAGAAGCTTTTAGAGTTGAAAGAGTGGTACAGTGTAAGCTTCTCCTTGCTGCTTTAGACACACGAACTTTCATGATTGAAATGTGCTTAGCAATGGTGAAATCATTCTTTCTCTAAGCTAATTTGGTTGTCACATTGACACATAGACTGTTGAAGAGTCTATTGATTCTTCAGACTGATGCTTGTGTTTGCAAATGTGTTTACCCAACCGTTTCATTGCTTAGGTGCTTCAGTCTCGTTGGTCTCACTGCGAGGAACTTTGTCACTGTTTTATTAGCAGTACTGTCTCCTATCTGAGACTTCTTCGCTGTAAGACTGACCGAATACCCTGTGTGAATTCTGCAGACAGCAGGAAAGTGTGTTGGTTTGTTTGGTTTATTTTCCACATGAAAGATGCAGCAGAGGGAAATCATAACTTTGCATCTGTCCATCTGATGGGGATCAGGTGGTTCCATTGACTCATGTTACCAATCTGTTGTCCTAATGTCTGGAGAACATTGTGCCTTATACTTTCCAGTCACAGAAAAGAAGCTTTTTTTTTTTTCTGTCTGAAAAAACATAGTTTGGAATAAGGCATGCAAATAAAAAATGAAAAAGGGAAAAATACATTCAGGTTCCATGGGAGAAGTTGGTGACCATTATTCATTCTGACAGGAGTCTTGAAATAAACTCCTGAACTTCTGGGCCCTGTTGCTAGTAAAAGGATGGACTTTTGATCTTCTAAGAATACAGCTCTGAGTACATGCTGAGAATTCTGTACATGCCAGAAATGTCTCTAAACAGATCAGAATTCCTAAATGGGCTGTAGTTATTAGGTTGCTCTTAGATGACACCATCCAAAGGTTAATTTTGCATGAAACCTACAATGAAAACGCCACTCTGCTGTTACACTTCAAGATAGAGGTAGCCTTAATTAAATAAGAACATGCACTCAGTGCCTTCAGCTTTCCAGTGCCATCTTTCATTGCGGACTGGGATTTAAAGAGCAGAACATGCTTTCAAGTGAATATGCTTTCATTTTTTAAAAGAAAGCTTTATTTTTTTTAAGCTTGCTAGCCCTGTTTTTAAACTTCGATCTCTGAGAGCTGAGGATTGTGAGTCCTTTAGTATAAGCCAGCCCTGTTTAACTCCTTATGAGAATGAGCAAAGAGCAATAATTGACCACAAAGGGGAAGGGGTTAAGGGAATCATTTGTCTTTTAAGTTTGGTTGGTAGTGTAGATTCTGCAACTTTGCTCAAGTCTCCCATTGAGAGACTGTTAGAAAACTGAAAAAGCAACAACAGCAGGGTTTTTGCTCCAAGCATCTGGAAAGCTGGCTTTGTCTGACGTGAGAACATAAAAAGGAAGGGTGGCTGGGTCTGTGAGTGTGTAAATTGCTTCAGTGCTTCATCTCTCCGTATTCTCTTTTCTTTCATAAGTTACTAAATATGTAAAAAATCCCCCAAAGGCCAACAGATGAATGTTTGCTGCCTTTGTCTGAGTACGTACATCCCCATGTGTTCTTTCTTGACCGTGGGCTTGCAGGCTCCTGCAAAAGTTTGGTTTGTGATTCATTCTGTGGAGATCTTCACCCTCTGTGTGATACAGAGAAGTACATACCCAACATCTTTTTGCTGAGAAGGTCTTAATCTCCAGTGGGAAGTGGCTGACTGGACAGAGAGGTAGTTGAGTAAGGATTTGCATGTAGGTCAGCTTACTCTGGGGTGCTTTGGAACTGCAGTTCAGCAAAGGGAAGGGAAAGCAGGGTCAACTGGACGCACAGAAGTCCTGAGGGGGTCAAGAAAATGCTGTTGATCTGTGGCCAGGCTTTCATTTCGATGTGCCCTGAATTTGGAGGTTGTACAATGTCAGCGTTTTTCTGCTTAACAAATAGAATTAAGGAAAAAAAAAACAAATAAACAACCGAAAACAAAACAACAAAACCAGAAACAAACAAACAAACAAACAAAACCAACAAAGCAGCGCCCCATCCCACTCCTAAGATGCCACATTAGTTCAAATACCTTTTAGAGCTGTGTTGGCAAAGTAGGCTACTTCTCATTTATCTCTGCATTGAGACTTGATGTAGCCTCTCTTTTGATTGGCACATAACTGGAATTAGCCAGCGTTTTCTTCTCCAGAGGTGTCTTTGCCCCAGGTCCCCTCCCTCTGACTGCAGAGCTGTGCCCAGCTGTCGCAGCGTTGGATCAGTATGTGGTGCTTCTCGGAATCCTTGTCTGTTCAGCTTGCATGAGCAATGGCTTTAATTAATGATATATCAGCACTACACAACTGAGGGCAGAACTGTGGAAGGCGCTGAGAAAAGCCACCCAAGCATGTGCTCAGCATGTCCTGGCAGCTACCTCCATTTCTGAGATCTCAGCTTATGTAGTGGAGGTCACTATTATGAATGGAGGGTGATGTTACTTTACTTGGGACACATCAGACCTAACTTAGATTGATCTGAATATCTCTCTTGCATGTGATTGTGAATAATTTTCTTTTGTTATTTCCAAAAGGCTGATAAGAGTTATTGCAAGGTGAGAAAGTTGTCCCAGCCGTGATCTGGGAGGTTTAAATTATGATTTCCTCAGGCTGAAAGAGAGGAAAGTTAAACTGTCAATGAAACTGAGAGTACTTGTTTATTTTTAGAGTAAAACTCTGCCAGAATATATCGTTTTCTTTTATATCTGTGGGTTTTTTCTTGCACTATGCAGAGTTAAAAAAGGAAAAGCTATTCTTGAGCAATGGGCTACCACAAAATCCTCTGGAAAGGAGTTCACTGGTTCACGTGTAGTCACTTAACTGGTTTTCTTGACCCCCTTGCTCTGTTTACTTCTCTGTAGTGACAGGAAGGGGTAATTCATTTCACTCAAAGGTGCACTTCTAAAATAAAGCAGATAGGTTCTCCTCTGGAAGTGCATGTAGAGAGCTAAACCAGATGATTAATGTCCTGTTTATAAATTGTTAAAATACACATACACAAGTTTTCAACTTGCTTAGTGAACATTTTCTTCATGTTAAACTCAGCTGTCAATTGCAGTGTTTTCTTTTCCTTCACTGAAAGCATTTTCAGCTCCATCAAAGTGTCCAGATCTCAACTGCTTTTAATGAATTTTGGTTTAAATCCTACCTGAGATGAATAGCAAGTCTGTTAGATTCCGGAAAGCCGTGCAGTAATATCCAGGGAGTGAGTCTGAACGTGGAGTATTCATTCTGTTACTCGTGCATCTAATACTCTGCTGGGTAGTGGCTGGCACTTGTGTGAAGCAGAAAACAGCCAGCGAGTGGGAAGCAGCGTTCTTCCTGTAGTCATCAGTGGCCTCTTTGGCAGGGAATCTCTTCACTTCTGTGCACGCCAGGCATTTCCAGGGATTTCATTTATGCATCTTTATCTTTCTCATTCCTGTTTAAATCAATTACAGGTTGAGAACTCTCATGGGCAGGTATGTTTAGTATGGCAGTGTACGGTGTTGCAGCAGCTTGGTTTATTAAAATAATTGGTTAGCAAGTTGGAGTCCTGGTTTTATTTGAGTCTATGAGTAGCAGTTCCTGAAGTGTTTAAAAAAAATAAATCAAAAGCCACCACTCCCTCCCCAACAGAAACAGCTGACTTGTGTTTGAAGGTACTGGTATTCTGAGCTGCTTCAGAAGGCAGTGGCTGTTTTCCTTCTCTGATCTCGATGGTATAAGGCACGTACAGTGGCAGAAACACCGCAGGTCCCTGCTGAAGCCCCCAGCTTTGTGATGTGGAGTTGTACTGTGATGACAAAGCTTAAGCCAATTGTGTGGGATGTCATGTTCCAGTAGAACACAGTCTCCCGCCAAGCTGGCTTTCACTGGCAGCTTGTGAAAACAGCTTTGGTGCCTGTTCTATTTTTACAGCTTTGAAACTCTGCCTTGGCTTCCGTGGCAGTATATCTTTAGGGTTGGGGTTTTTTGTTTGTTTCTTTTGTATCATTTTGGGTTTTTTTTAAAAAAAACCCTAACAACAAAAACCATCATGATGAGACAATAGAAAATATTCTGGAGGTGCTTTTAGTTTGACTCTGGTTCTACTGTGATAAAGCACTGCTTAGGTATCCTGTGAAGGTATCGTAGAACTGTGGTATTGTGTAAATACTTCAAAAATGGAGTGGTAGAAACAGCTATGGTGGGAAGCAGCAGAGGAGAGATGTGACACACAGATGGCAGAGGGCTGCCATTTCTGAAGCAATTTCTATAAATACACTAAAATAGGTATTACACCTTGATATGGCAGAAGTGATGTCCTGCTTCTTCATGACTTATAAACCCATTTTTTCATAATTTATTAAAACATGAACCATGAATTTTGGATTTATGAAAGCAGGTATTCCTCTACATTCCCATATCCATGCCGACAGTGACTACTTAGACATTTTGGAGGACTGTATTTATGAGTATTTTTGGGTTCATGAGCGGGTTGCTTCTAGGCAGCCTTAGAGTTTGAGTCCAGAGACTTGTACTCAAGTGAATAGCTTGATGTATTTATTCATTTTAATCATGTAATAGCTTTTATATCCAACAAGGCTGAAAATGAGGTCAAGCAATAACAAAAAAGTTAAGCTAGGTACAAACTGACACAGTTATATACAGAACAGAGCACGTGGATTCTGCAGTCTGACTTCATCGCTGTGTATGAAGAATAGATACTTCTGACAGTGTTAACATTTGCAGTGCCCAGGTTTATAGATTTCTCTTGGGAATGTGCCCCACTTCATTGCAGCAGGAAACGGCTTTTATTTCTTTCTCTGGATCAGCTGCCTAGTTTTGTATCAGTTGTTCTGCAGTCCTCCTATCTCAGAAATCAAGAGTTGTGGTTTGCTTTCTCAAGAAGCTTACGTAGTTTAATAGCTGGAAGAATTATCCCAGCTAGTCAGCCTAAGGGACACATTTCCAGTGCAGTCTGTGTGCTGCCAGCCCAGTGTAGGGTGTGACAGAAGGAAAGATTTCTGTGGAGCATCTGAAATGAGGAACTGAGATCCTGAAGTGGATGGTGTAATGACTCATTCTCCTGTACCACATCAGTAATGAACTGCACTTGGTATGGCTGGAATAACTCCAGGCAGCTAAGGCTATTGTTTGTGGGGTTTATATATAAATAGACATAGTTAGACAAATATGTATTTGTATATAATATATATTTGTATAAACACATATTTATGTAGGTATATATATGGTTTATGTGTTTATATATAAGCGCAAAAAAGACATTTATTCTTAACTCAGCTTCATTTGTTGGAAAAATAGAGGCAGACACACCAATATATCTGGATCTATCTGTAGATCTGATGTTTTAAGGACTTTCTGGAGAATCTTCATCTGTTTGGATTTGTATCATAACCCGCTTCTAATATTCATATCTTGAGAAAATAAGCAGTGCCAACCTTTCTAGACAGATGTAATGCTCCCTGGATCTAGCACATACCTTATCTGAACAAATCAAGTTTTTAAACCAAGAAGATTCTTTACCAGAAAAAAAAAAATAGCAGGGGTGCTTTCTTCCCTGCTGCTGCAGTGTCCACAACTGTTGCAAACTGTAGCTCATGTTTTAAGGGCAAGAGTGACTGCTGTGCTTTAAGCAGGAGCAGATGCGCCCATCTCTCTCCAAGGAATTGTGTTGTATGCTGAGGACCCTGTGGGCCGTGGTCAAAATGTGTACCTAAATAGACATAGGTATTTAATCTTCAGTTCTTGGAAAGCTTTCATTAGACACTACATATTTCTGGGCTAACAGCATCTCAGTGAAGTTGTGGAAAAGATTTTAAAGGGTATCTCAGATATAGGATTATAAATACGTGATAAATCTGGGGATTTGTGTGTGGAGATTAAAGATGGCTCCTCTAGGAGCTGGCTGACACTGAAGCCTTGCTGTCAGAAGCAGCCGGGCTCTCACTTAGTCTCCAACTTGACTCTGCTACAAGGAGCTGATGCCCTACTTTAATTTATTGGGGTTTTGGTTTTGGTTTTTGTTGTTGGTTTGGTTTTGTTTGTTTGGCTTTGTTGTTGTTTTTTTGTTGTTTTAATCTGAAAAGGGGTCTGGCCAGGTACAAATGAGGAAGAGTCCTAGTAGTGTAATTTTTCACATGGAAACTTCATATTATTACTTCATCATTGTTTCCCACTCATTCTCTCAGTGAGGTAGGACCCCCATATCATGGTGATGCAAGAAAAAAAAAGATTTTAATTGTAATTATTGTGTGTCAACAAAGGCAAAAGAATCACAAATGTAGGCGTGTGGTAGAATTAAGTTTATTCTTTCCAAAACACAACAGTGGCCACTGATTTTTCTGATTACCCCAATCAGTGTCACACTGATTGTCCCATCATTTGATAGCTATGTCACGGCAATCGATGCTAGATGACTTTTTATGATGCTTCAGGGTAGAATAAAGCATCTTAGGAATGGTGTCATTCTCCTCTCTCTCGTGCTGCTGAAGCTCTGGTCAGGAATATAACAACTGAACCTTGAATGAAGATTTTGACAGGTCTGTCGTCTGTAAGAGGAAAATGGACACGCTTTAAATTGTGACAGTCTAATAAAACTGGCAACTTAAGTAATGAAGAGGGTCACGCCTTGTCAGTATTGCAATAGCTTTTGTACTCCGTGGCAGGCAGATCGGCATCTGTGGTAGTTTAGGTGGTTTTCTTAGGGAGCTATGGAGTTTAGTGATTCAGTTTTATAACACTTGGAGGGAAATGAGGCAGGTAAGAAGAGCTTTCTGTATAGAACAAATGGACATGGTCTTACTCTCCCAGAAGAGTCAGAGCACAAAACCTCTGTAACCTGTTTATCCCCTTGTACTTTCTGTAACTAGTGACAAAATGCTGGGAGCTTGAAAATTGACAGCTGAGATCCGCAGTATTCACAGTATTTCTTCTCTAGATTGGAAGGCTTTTTTGTGAGTAATTATATTGGACACTAAAAGTGGTACTGAGCTCAGCACTAATAGAAGCAACTATAGTTCACATCTGTTTGGTGCCTCCTTATCTCTGAACAGCAGTAGCATAAATGAGCGGATTCTTCCTATGACTAAGTTAAAACTGGACTTTTTTACTGCTCTTATTCAGAAAAGGGCAACCACAAAGTCTGCTTTTTGGTCTTTGGGATGATGCCTCTAACTGGGTGAACTTTTAGAAAATGGGAAATTTCTCTCAGCTACTTGCCTCTGAAATGCACTTGATGCCACAGTTTCTCATTTGCTTTGTCTAAGGAACTTGCAGTATTATAAAATAATAAAAACAAACACGAAACTCCCCGGAGCCTCACAGAGAGCCCTGTTTGCCCTGCGGAATGCAGAGGGTTCTGCTGCGAAGTCACAGTGACTGCATTTGGCTGTACACGTCGTGCACTTTCTGGACTGGAAGTGTTTTGGGGTTTATTGCCATACTGACTGTCATCTGGTCAAAGCCTTGGTCACACTGTTGGTTAACCCCATCACTACTGAAACACTAATTTAAACAGAAAAGTCTGCCACCTGCTTACAAAAGCCTTCTACCACTCTTGTTAAAGAAGTGTACCTAATTGTGCAGCTAAATTTATCTGTCTACAGAGTGTATTGCATTTCCTTGTGCCACTGGCTCCCTACTCCTCTTTAGTCTACTCAACGATGAGGGCTATTTTTCCCAAGTGGGTGCAAGGTTGTGGTTTTTAGTTTAATCTTTATAGAGTGTGGTTAAGCTTTCTTGTAATTAGGAAGAGACTGTCAGGAAAATTCGGTGACAAGGTCTTTGTGATTTCGAACTGTTTCTGAAATTAACACAGAGAATAATCTTCAGAGGATTGCCCCGAATGTAAAGTTGCTCTGCACATTTGTCTGAAACGGAATTTTGTCAAGGGACTGATGAAAGATGAAAAAGGGGAGGAGGAAAGAGTAACTGGCATGGCTGATCAAAGTGTATCAATTCATAAATAAGGAATGTAGCAGGTTCTGAAGATCTGAGCGTGTAGCTCGAATCCCTGGGAGTACTGGGCTGCAGTGGTTGGCAGAGCACCTCGGAGAGTAAGCCAGCACGGTAAAGACCCAGTTTTATAACAAACGGAGTAATTCTTACTACCTTGTAGCAGAAGTAACTTCTGTATTTTGGGGACTTAATTTCAAAAGATGCATTCTAGATCATTCGTCTCTGCCCGTCAGCTCTCAGCCATACATTGGGGTTCTCATCCTCTCCTCTTTTAACACAGACAGTCAGGTTTGGAAGAAAATTCTGTACCGAGTCATAGTGCTGAGCTGTAGCTGAGGTTGTGTATGTGTGCATGTGTGGTGTTGTTACCACAAGAGTAGAGATGTTATGTCAAGCTGTTAAGGCTACCAGCCAGCTACTAATATTCGCCCTAAAAACTACTGAGTGTTGGAAAACTGTGCTTTCCTGTCTGTTTGCACATCTCATTTAGATCTCATTTCCCTCACTGTGGCAGCAGGGACACTGCATTAAAAGGCAGCGGTTACCGAGCCCAGTCTGTTGATCTGATGTTCCTGTATTGTTTTGAAAGCCCCGTCACCCCAGCTCGTTTTCATTTGCTGTGCATTGGAGTCCTTTTCTCTGAGTCGTGTGGATAGTACAAGGATCGCTTGCAACGACAGTGTTCTAAGAGTGCTTCAGTAAGTGGGGATTTTTAAAACACTTACTCTTGGCATTTATCCAGAGGAGCCTTTTATTTGCTTTAAGATACGCAGCAACAGGAAAGGAAATGGTGGTTAGGGAGTTAGGGAGGCACGGCTCTTAACTGTTCTTTCCACTGTTCCAAACCATTTCAGTGCTGCCACACGACATGGAAACAGTTTTAACAACACGCCTCAGGTAGAAAAGTAAGGCAAACCTGGTTTTGTGGTGTACTGATAGAGTAAGCTAGACCTGCATGGCTGTTGGGTTTCTTTTGAAGTAGCTCCTCACGTCATACCCTTGTTTTCCACTCCTTTCTCTAAACACTACTGTGCGTTAAAATTCTGTCCTTGTCACCAGAGTGTGTTCGTGGGATTTTCATTAGTCACGGAGTGTGGAGATGCAGAATTGTTGTTTTTGTTTGGGTTGTGTTTTGACTTTGTTTACTTGGTATAAGTGGCTTGTGTTTTGTTCTTTCAAATAAAATA
>JANHFX010019489.1:27178-104047 GCA_027560015.1 Chloroceryle amazona
TTGTTTTTGTTTGGGTTGTGTTTTGACTTTGTTTACTTGGTATAAGTGGCTTGTGTTTTGTTCTTTCAAATAAAATACGGTGTATTTCTCTAAGGGGCTTAATGCCTAAGAACAAAACGGCTGCACTTCTCTGAATACTGGAAAAGTGCTAAACTATGAAGGTGGTGAAGCCAGAAACTAAAATACTACTGAAGAGCAGGCTTCCTTAACTTGCAGTTTGTCTGTCGGACTTCTGGAGCTGTTTGAAATGGTGTGTACCCCCACCCAGCAGCACTCTGAAGAGATCAGTTAGTGCTTGCTGAGGTGGCACAGATATCTCCGGGACTTTTCAAAAGTCAGTGTTAGTTTAGGGCACAGAATCATCCTGAATAGTAGTTTTCTGTTAAAATGAATTTTCTACTAATTGCTGTATGAAGTTCCAAAGTTCCAACTGTTTTTTTCTCATTTCCTAAAGACTGTTCGTGACTGAATGCAGCGATAGGATTTGGCTGTTCATCAGAAAGGTCAATTGCTTTCAACTGAAGGTCAAACAGAAATTCTGTTTGAAAGATTAGAAGGATTTTTCCTTTATATTTTAGTATTCTATAAAAATATATAATCAGTCTTCCACACAGAGCCCTGGAGACACTTGAGTGCCCTAGTACTGATGTCATCTCTGTGTGTGCTTTTCAGAATCTTTACTGTTTTCTGTGTGAAATATTTTTATTTCTCAAGTTTTGCTGTAGAAGTATGACTGTTAATACACTGGCAATGCAACTGTTAACAAGATAGCAGGTACTCTGATTTATTAACTGACAAGGAAAATGATTGATCAGAATTTCTCAAGTGTTATGAAGCTTTGCTTGGGGATTACCTAGCCACTGGTGTGAAATTAGAGTCTGGGGATAACAGATTCTCTTTAGGTACTAAGAATAAAAGGGGACACGTGAGTTTTCTGTGTCAGTATGAAGAACTTTCCCGTAAGGTAGAAGTTTTCTAAAATGGGTTTCAGTAACTTTGCATTCTTCACACTTCAGAGGTTGATGTACAAGCCAAAATGTAATTACCAACCAGAAGCCTCGCAATGCTCAGTACTTCATAGGATCTGTGGTTAGTAGATAGCAAAAGAAGATTTCTATCTGCTTCATGTAGTTGTTCATTCAGAGCTGGAAGAGATTGGCTGCTCTGCCACTTAGATGGAGATGGACTTGATGAGGGGCTCACAGAAAGGTCATGAATATTTTAATTTAGTAATCAGTCAATCTGCAGCACTGACTGGGGACAGATATCTATTTCAGAATCTAACAAATGGGGAAAGCAATAGGTTTTCCTTTGTATTCAAAGGTATTTCTAAAGTTTGCATCTTGAGTATTTTGCATCCGCTACATTGAGCCACCTGGACTTGTTCCATTTGGTGGTCTCCTGTCTGTGCTCTGCCACAAACAGCACATCATCAGATGATCTGTCATTTGACTAACCAAGATTCGGGTGGAAAGAAGTTTTGTGTCTGTCTGGAGTTCAGACTGAGTCTGATTTTTTGCTGTCTCTGACTTGATGAGTGACATTGGGTAAGTTCTTTCCCCAGTCTGTGCTTTGTTGGTCTGTTGTTTGGGTTTGTTTTGGTCAGGGGTTTGTCCAGCTGATAACTGTCAGCCTGACAGGTGTCCCAGAGATTAGGATTGTAGTTTGTAGAGGAAAGGGAAGCCTTCCAGTGAAAGCCAGAAGAAACAGAAATGCTAAAGAAAAGTAGTTTCTTTACTCTGCATATCAAACAGTTTCTTACCACAAATGTCTACCCATCAAAAGTCAAGTTTTTGTGCAGCAAACACTGGTGGATACCAAACTGCTGTAGGCTTTGTAGCTAAACAAGAAGGAGGAGCTGGTGTTTTGTTCAAAACACAGCTGCAAAGCTGTGCATGAGATTCTCAAGACCTGTAGTTTAGAAGTCACAGTCCTTGTACAGTTTGCATTATTGCAGTTCCCAAGAGTATAATATAATGCATTTGTCTATCTTTAGTGCTTCTTGGATGAAGAAAGCTTTTCCCATGGATTTTGTTTTTATTCTTTTTGCCAGCTTTCCTTCCTTAAATGTTCAGTCTCCACCCATCTGCCTTAGATTTTGTTTCTTTCGAATTCATTCATAAAAAAGAATTTTCAAATCATTTTGTTTCAACTGCACCTTTCTTAAATTCTTTAAGGACATTTCTTGGATTACATTGTGAAAATCTACATCAGGAACACAGGGGAAGAAAGTACCTTCAAGACAGAGAGCATTGTCTGGAGGGTGACTGTCTTCAAATGCATGTTTTTTCCTTTTTGGACTCCTTTGAGTCTCCCTTCCGAGTGTTTCACACTTAAGAGCAGTAAAGTTTTTTTATTTATGTCTTGCTTTAATATAAAAGGCAAATAAAAGACTGCATTTCCAACTGCCCTGTTCATGGATTGCATAGAAAATCCATCATAAACATTCAGGTATGGATAGAGTGGGAGGGAGAACTATTTATTAGAATGGTATATTGGAGGGGTATAGGCGATTTGTTTCATTTCATGCCTCAGATTAATATAATTTGCTCGTTAATCACAATATCAGCTTGGTCATTTTAGGAAGGCCAGGCTGAAGAATGAATGGAAACAAGGCACATACTTTTAAAATTTAAAAAGCAGACATTAAGAATGTCGCTGAAAGGGACTTCAATAAAAAGCCCTTGACATCTTGTTACTTTACATAGCAAAGTTTTAGGATTAAATGCACTTTGTTCCTTTTTTTTTTTCCCCCCCTTCCTTGGCTTGTTTGGAAGCATACAGTGGAAGAGTCTGTGTAGCTGTACAAACACATGCATTGAAACAGTATCATGACAATTAACATTGATTTTGTACCTTCAAAATCTTCTGGATGAGTGAATGTTCTTTTGGCTTTGATTCCTTTCCATGCATCCATTATTTCTTTCCCATGCTTTCTTCTATTGCCTTTGAGTACAACTTGCTGTTGCTAAGGTGTAGAGAAGACAGAACGGGAACCCTGAAAGCTTTCCACTCTGTAGGTTTCCCTCAGTGTTTCAGGTGTCATAGTTTCCTGTGATAAGAAAGGTTTTGTTTCAGTCAGCTCTGAAATACCAGATTTTCATAGGTATATTGTCTTATTTATTATTGTTCTATTTATTATTACATAAAAAAAGAAAAAAGTACTTTGGAAAATCTCATCTGCATGTGTAGAAGCCAGAGAATTTATACAAGTGAGCATATCGTGTTTTAAACTGATGCCTTGACTTAGAAAGCTTTCGGATGGGGGTGGCAGTGTCATCTACCTGTCTCATCTTTGCTGGGGCCAATCTATCTGGGTTTTCTTTCCTGACTCTACACCACAGTACTGCTCTCTGGTAACACAGTCTCTAGAGCACCATAAACCCCTGAGCTGCAGCACCACAGGTTGCTAACTCTACAGCATATCTCATGCTTGCTCATTTTTGGTTCCTGCTTTTTGGGTAAACCTTTCATTCAGTGGCATTTCATTTCAAAGGAGGGCTATAGACATGCACAATAGAGTGACATGCAATAAGCCAGTGTAACGAATGCCAGGGTGATATCCTAGTCCTGCTGTAGCCAGGAGGAATTTTGACAGATGGAATTTTCCTGTTGATCATTATGCAGTGAAGAGAGTTGTTTCCTTTTAGGTTCTGGAACCAGCTCAGTTAAATCATCCTTTGCTGTTTCTGAAGCTCTGCGTATCTCCTAAGATAGGAGTGACAACATAACTCTGTTTTGCTGTGTTATGACTGGAGGTCGAATTGGAACACTGTTTGCTGTTCTAGATGCTTACACCTTAAGAAGACCTCGTAGATGGTGAGGCGTTGTGGCAGCACATGGAGGTGGGGTAGCAGAACTTTCAAGTGCTCGACAAAGTTGTTTATAAACAGTCTTGGATTAAGAGAAGACAATTCCCTCCTGTCACATCTGCAAGTCATACGTCCTGTTTTCTTTGGCAGTTTGTAATGCTTTACAGGTTTGTGTTACGTCTGTGTTGTTGACACTTGTTCCAGTTAGGGTTGCATTGAGTGACAAAACTTGAGTTCTTCAGGGGAGGAAAAAACATTTGCCTTATCTTCTGAGTCCAGGGAGCTGTGAAAAAGTGCAGTTCAAAGATCAATAGCTCTAATTATGAATGAGATTTCCATTTCCCTCAGCAGTAGATGGCAGCAAGAATAAATCATTTCTTTGCAAAAAGTTCCTGGTAAATCCACACAGGCCAACTTGGGTTTGAATACACTTGAGTCAGACTGGTAAGTGCTGATAACGATGATTCTTTGAAGACTTTGGATTTTGCAGATAGAGGGGAATGTCTATTTCTACGTATAAAAAGAGTGCTTTGAAGAAGCCAGCAGTGATAGTAACTGGAAGAACATGCTACTGAGGAGATGGCACACAGAGCAGAAGACAGAATTAATTCCACAGAGAGATTGTCATCATCCCATAACAGTGAATAAAAAGATCAGACTGTTTACATTCACTATCAGTATTTAAGGCCCTGCCTTACTTATGTTCCTTGGCAGTTACTGGCCGGAATAAAGCCTAAGAACTGCAGTTTGTAGTGATATATGGAGTTAGGTCAGAGATTATGGATCTATTAAAGATTCTAGCAATAGACAGTGTCCCTTAGGTCATTGGTAAACTCACATCCTGGTCTGAAGTTTCCCTGTTTAATCCCTGAATGTGTTCACGGTGATCAACCATCCACAAACCCTATACAAATTGTAACGACTTCGTTTTCAAACACTATGAGGGAAATCTTTGTAATGTCTCTCTTCAAGGTGTGGGAGCTGGGGGTAAGATAAGCCGTGTACCTTGCTTGAGATCAGATATAGTCTTTGGCAGAACTTTTGGTGAGCTGTTTTCTCCTTCCCTTGGCATCAGATGGCAGCTGTACTATTACTGTAGCGTAAGGCACACTCGAGGGGTTTGTTCTGGTGGGGTATAAGCAATAAAGTATTTTGGCAAAGGTCTGCTAATAACCGTATTAATTTTCAGTTTATTTCTCCATACTCTCCCTTCTGTCTTCTAATGGTACCCATTTCTGGTTCCAGAGGGCTTAGCAGACTTTTCTGAAAGGAAACCCAAAGGACTGGCAGCACCATTTCAGTGTGCAGTGTTCTTGCAGCTGCTTTGGGGTTCTACAGAACAGCGTAACAAATGAGAATGCCTGGTGCTTGTAAGCTCTGCTTCTCTGACTTCCTGGGGTAGGCGACAACAGAAAACATGAAAACCAACATAAAGACCCATTTGAGCTATGTATTTTCTAATTATTAGTGCTGGGATTCAGTGTTGAGCTTATGAAAATTGAACTGCTTGAAAACAGGTTTTTATGACAGAGTTCAGACTCTGCACCCCACTCGGTGTTACTTGAAATAGCTAGGGGAACAAAATCAGTGTTGTTTGCACGAGTTCTCATTGGACTCGTAATGATATGGAATGATTTAAGGAAAACTGCAGTTTCTATCTCGCCTAGACACCACCAGATGTCTGCTCACTGCATCAGGCTGTGCTGCACTGATGTGTCAGAAAGTACTGTTGCTTAGTTGCAGCTGATATGCTCTGCTTGTTTCATGATTTAAGATCATAAAAAGTGACTGCCTTTGTGACACAGTAAAGTAGAACATTTAAGATTGTGGGACCAGTAGACTTTCAGAGTCTGCACGCTTGATTTTTTTTTTTAATTATTATTATTATTAATTTTGGGGTTTTTTTGGATAAGGATGAGCAGACCATGGCACTCTGGGTATGCTTTTGCTTTCTGTTTCACTTTTCCCTTCAGTCCTACCTTAGCTTTGTGAGTCGGTGGTTGTGTACAGCCAAAAAAAGTCACTCGAGTGTTTTGTTTTGCTTGGGAAACACCAAGTTATCCAGTCCAGCTCTGAGAACCCTACAAAATGGTATAAAGTAGAGTTTGAACTATCTTTTCTTAGGGAAGTATATATTGTTACCAGTCTCTTGTTACAGCGTTTCCTGTAGCCAGGAGAGCCATTCCTTTCCCCAGAACCACGCTCTTTTCCCACAGGACAACACTCTTGGCTCTCTTCTTTCACTGCTTTCTGTCTGACCTCTCACCTTGTCCTTCAGCCCAGCTTGTTCTTCGGAATGGGAGAATGAATGTGTTCCTGCAGCTGCTCCACTGCTTCCCTTTCTCAGCACTCCTCTCCAGCTCCCCTCCCTTTATATTTTGCCAATTTATGTTGTGCATTCTTGGCCACCATTATTTCAAATGTGATGTTCTGCTCCTCAGCTGATTCGTGAGCCCAGTATAAGTGCAAGGAGGTGATTTGGCGCCAGAAACACAGAATTGTCTGGGGGCAAGTTTGGGATTTTTGTACACAAAGGCACTTGACGGCATGTGTTTAACCGGAGGGAATTCGGAGTCGTCTGGGTTTAGAACCAGCAGCATCTCATCAGTTATTTTTCCTTTAAACAAAACAAAGCCCCCGAAACCAACAGCAAAACCAGACTGGAACTAAGGATTTTTTCTTCCTTTATCTTTCCCGTTTTTATTCCCTTGTCTTTCTCCTGTACCCTAGACACAAGATGATCCAAGTTCTCTTTCACTTCATCCTCCGTCCTGTCATCCTGTTGCAGCTGGTATAAATAACCTTTGCTTCAAAGGGTGTCATCTGAGCAATAGCATTTCCTCTTGATCATGCAGGTGCTTGAGTTGTTCATCCTGGCTTAATGCTGGGTACTGTCTTTGTACTTGAGCCCGTATTTCTCAGAATAAAGGCTTGTGCATTGCAGACACTTCTGGACGCTGCCAGGCTGGTGCTGCAGCTCTTTCTCTGCTAGCCCTGCTTGCATTCAGTGGAACTACTACTGTTTTCTTTTTGATGCAGATCGTGACAGGCTAGTCTGGTCATTTTGCTTTCTTTCAAATCTCCCTGAAGGTTCGTATGCTGTTTCTGTCTTTGTTACCATTTTGACTGGCTATATTCGTTCCCCGAGCGATGAGCACTTAGAAATCTAAGTGCAAGGGTGGTTTGTGCCTTTGGACGTGTTACGCCTGCCCGCATGCAAAGAACGGGCAAGAGCAGCCTGTGCCCTTCATTCTTTGTGCGTGTGGTATTCTTTCCTTCTGCTTTTATCTGTCTTCCAAACTGTCAGCTCTTCCGAGCAAGGATGATGATTCCTTATGTATTTGTTAGAGCAGTGGGCATTCTGTAACTGCAATTGCAATAATATACATTAGAAGCATTTCTCCTCAGACTGAATGCCCTGAGAGGAGGCAGTTCAATTAATAATGCACTCTTGTTATCCCTGGAAGGTACCAGAACTCTCCAGTTCTGGATGTCTTGCTGAAATGCCACTGGCAGCCCTTTCCCACCAGGCCTGTGCAGTCAGCTCCAGGACGCTCTGTGACGAAGCAGCGCTGGCTTGGAGTACCGTGAACGCGCCAGATGAGTGCGTGAGCTTCACACAATTGGAGCTGTCTACCATAAAAATCCACTGCAAGTTTCATCCATTTCTTAAATAAACATAAAAGCTTTAATTTATGGTGTCAGCTCTAGGAGAGGAAAAACAAAAGGGCCATAAAAGAAATAGGTAACTTTATATTTTTCTGCTTTCTAATCTCCTGCTCCTAGGCCTGTCTCTCCTCCTCCCACCCACCACCACCCCCAAAGGAAAAATCAGCTGCCTCCTCATATGACAGGGTTGAGAAACTATTGCTTTTTTCCCCCCTGGTTTATTTTTCAAAGCCATGAGTTGAGGGTACGCGTTTCTATGTTGTCAAGGAGGAACTTGCCAAATTTTTATGTTATATTCTTGTCTGATTCCAATTCCCCGTAATAGTGAAGTATAAAATCATTCTGTACTGCTTCACTTCTTTTCCATTGAAATATATTCGGATGAGCTTGTCTGCCTCTTATCCTAGCAACGTGTAATTGTACTTCTGTTTCTATCAATGCAATAAAGCATGTGAGTATTTCAGAAGTCAGATGCATTATCTGACAAGTTTTCTTCTGAAGATTCTTGTTCACTGCTTGTAGATGAAACTCAGCAGCTATATATTTGGAGGGAATATTTAAATATTAGAGAAGGGTCTTTATGGTGATGTAAGCTGAACATAAACTTCAGTAATAATGACCTACCCATTTCTTACTCTGGATTAGTTCATAGATTGCTGAGTAGTTTGGACAAAGTGCTTAACTTCTCCATGCCTCATTTTAACACGTTGTGTGCTAGAGATAAATTAGGCACCTATTTCATGGGGACGTTATAAAGACGAATAAATTATTTAGGCAGCACTTTAAAGCATTGGTATAAGTAGGCGATGAGTATTAATGGGGAAGATATTCAGATGCACAAATGGCATTTGGACACTTAACAGCCACTTCTGCCTCTGAAAATTTTTCCCTTGGCTATTGATGGCAGTGATTTGCTATAACGTGTGAGCTGGGGGAAGCTACTTTGCTTTTCTGACAAAGGGGGAGGCTAATGGTATGCCTCAAAGGCATTAATCTGCAGAGGGCTTTGAAACTCTCAGGCAAGAGGGGCACTACCAGTGAGCTTGTTGGAGTTGTCATAAGTCAGCTGAGATTTTTTGGAAAATGGTTCAGCCTGTGCTCCACCTTGCATGACAAGGATGCTTTCTATTCCAGATATAAATGTTATTAATTAATTAGCTAACATATACTATGTCATACTCTGAAGTTACTTGTCAGAGAACTGGACGTGCTGAGGATCTGATCCACGCTTGCCTTAGAAGTGACTGATTTATTCTTTGCCTCCTCCTTATGTGACAGCTACCCGCTGGATGAGTGCGAAGTCAGGCATTCTGGTATTGTTGTTTCAGGATGTTCAGATAAGAAAAACCCAGCCAAGCATCCTACTGGAATGGGGGGAAAAAAGAGTTGATCAAATGCTCATTTAGCACGCCACTTACCCACAACATAGTCTCCACGGGGATGTTGACTGTCTTCCCACCGTGACTAAGGGTAAACTCGATAGTTGACAAATGCTGCGAGGTCAGTCGTTCAGAATGCCTTTGAGGGTATCCAGGTGATCAGAATTGAAAACACTTGGGAGTCAGTAGAAAGGGGACAACTTAGCAGCAGTGCAACAAGATTGGATTTTTGGTTTGTTGGCCAAAATTAGACTTTGAAAAGAGATGCTCCGAGTACTTTCCCCATCTCTAGTACCGCACTCCACCTGCTAGCTCCACACCAGCAGTTAGCTAGCTGTGCTAGTCACAGACATCAATAATGTTGATGAACAGATGTTTTGGCAGAGTAACAATAGGAACGTGCTGACAGTATTCTTAAAAAGTAGGTCCCCTGAAACCTTTGGCTCATGATAAAGTGCTGCACCAAACATCTGTGGGTTAGCAGAGATGGTGGCAGCAGTAGCTCTAATTTTTCATGCAGTATAGTTCCACTGCAATAATTTAGAAGCAGTGTGATAAAATACACAGAAGGGGAGAAACCCTTGCGAGACTTGTTTAAAAAGGTGTTGTTTGGAAAGTCACTACCCTGAAAGTTGGGGAAAATGGGCTTTTATTCCTTGGGAAAGTAGGCTTTTAATATATCTGCTGCTTCACTGTGAATGGTCTTAACTGCTAAGAAAATGGGAAAACAGGTGCACTTCTCCTCCAGCTATTTTTGAGTAGTGACTGTACCTGTATGAGGGTTCAGAGAACATACTCGGTCACATCTATCAGGAATTACATCCCATAGTTCTATACCTAATAAATTTTTGGAGAAGCTGAAGGCTGAAAAAGGAACCTGGTGCAGCAGAGACAGTTTCCTTTGTAGAAGAATGAACATCTATTAAGCAAAACAATGGTCAGGGCCGGATTCAGTGAGTACTCAAATAATACTGACATTAAGCACTTTATTTCCTTTGGACTAGTCCAAAATTTTCTTTTCCTTATGTTCTAATATAAATTTTCACCGAGTTCTTCCTTGAGAATTTCCCCGAGAGTCCAAGTAGACCAACAATCTCCACATACCAAAAGCTGCAAGCGTTCTAAGTTTGGTTTCACAGAAGGCCTGCAAAGCCAAGTTGACCAATTGACAACAGCAACTAAAATCTCAAAGAAATAATATTTCACTCGGGCTTGAGCTCCTCTGTTTGCCCAAGTCTGAGAAGGAATACACAGCAGTGCAGCTTGTCTCTCAGATCTACTTTGATTGATTGACCGATGGATTGATTTTTAGATTGAGGCCTCTTTGAGACTTCTCCAGAAATTCTTTAAACCATATAATACTGCTGCTTATCAACAGTCTGAATTTTGGAAAACAGAGATAAAAAGCTTTGTTTTATTTGTTCCTGACTAATTATATCCCAGTCTCTTGACTCCAGGTTTGAAGCATTGCTGTGTGTCTTTTCTGCTGTTTAATCTGTGGTAAATGCTTCATTAAAATAGTATGAAATTAAGTTCAGTATTTCTGTGGAATTGCTGCTGTACAGCAGGTCAGCATTTACAAGGTAGCAGTTCTAAAAAAAAATGTCTCCCAAGTTCCAATAACTATAGTGCTTGGTCTTACATAATCTCATTAGAGACATATATAACATCAGACATGTATAACATCATGAGAGACTGAATCCTCCCGTCCATTCCGGGTTCTTGCCCAGTCTGTCTTTAGGAAAACTCTGAACAACTCCATCTATTGCTTATTTCCAAAAATGTGCTGTTCTGATTTGACTGCAAGTAACTGGAGTTAGGCATTTTGAGTTAACTGGTCTGAACACATCGCTACAGAGGAGTATTCAGAAGCAGGTACTTAGGATGTTTAGTAGATAGAGCTCACAGAAGAGCGTTTCTGAGGTGCTCTTGGTGTAGAAGGCAGTAGTGTAAGTAATCTGGCCTGTCAATGCACATTGGACAGCATGCAGACGACATAGAGACAAGCTAAGGAACCTTTTATTAGATTATCATTGTCCATTAGGTTGGCTACCAGGAAGAGGTCTGTAGAGGAATCAGTGCGTGCATATTGTATGGCTGTCTCTCCACGTGCCCGTGCAAAGGCTTCCCCCTGTGCAGCAGCTGCTAATTGCTGTATGTAAATACATACAGCAATAAGATACAACATAGCCCTTGGGATAATTCTGGGGGGAGTTGAATGCTTAGGCTGTGTTTTCAGAATCCATGACGAACCTCCGAAGGTATTCTCCTCAGTTGTGTGAAAAGTGCCCGTGGTGTTGTGAAGCTGTCGGAGTACCTGAGGGAGTGAGGAGAGCAGCGCTGGCCCCGACTTCCCAAGTTGTCAGAATGGTTGGTTTCAGAACTGTGACATCAGCTACTTCTAGTAGTGGCTGTAAAAACCATCTGGATCCCCGCGGTGTACAGCCACTGGCTGTGGTGCTCGCAGCTTCTAAGGGACATGGAATTACTTGTGTCCTAAGGTTCTATGAGTAGACAGAGTGCAGCACTAAAAAGAATCTGCAAGATAATTATAGATAATTCTCCATGGGACTTGAAATGAAATAATAAATAACCAGAAGGCTTTGTTAGGTAGTTTTCTCCGTGACCATCTATTAAACATGTTCCATTCTTCCAAGACTTTGCAAAAGTGTGTGTGGCAGTCCTGCTCTGCACCATACACACACATACTGGAATTTTATAGCCATCTTCAAGTGGACTTTGTATCCACTGCTGACACCTAAGGCTTCAAGGTCAGCAGCTTGGCCTGTGTGTGGCACAGCCTCTGTTAGGCAAGAGGTAAGGCTGGACAATTTGAGAATCCTTCATGTTGTGATCTATGAAGCTGTCACTCCACATGTCTTCTGCAGGATGTTGCACTTAGTAGGACAATTTTGTTACCCGTGTGTCTTGGACTCTTTGCCGACAAACCTGCTTCTCTTCCCAGCTCTCTTTCTCTCTGACCATTTCCAGTTAGGAGGAGTGAATGGAACTGTACATGGCTCTCCCTTCCTGGTCTGTAGAAACTTCTTCAGGCCAAAGCAGCTGCTGCAGTAGCACCCCCAGTTTGTATAGAGTGGATTGGGAACAAATGAATCTCGGAAAAGTGCGGTCCTCAAAACTGACAACATAAAGCAAAATTCAGCCCTGCCCCCCTTCTATAGTTTGGTGGATAAAGGAAAATACTTTGATCTCTGTGATAATCACTGTTGCTTTACGCTCTTACTGATCGCTGGAACTTATTTAGAAGACAAAAATGGACTCAAACTACCTGTGAAGTACAGGCAGTGTTTTTCCTGCCGTCGAGCTGACAGATGTTATTTCTGTTTCAGTAGATCCAAACTTCATTTGACAACAAATATCTTGGGTTTTATGTACACCTGTAGGCTGGGAGTTGGAGACCCATATTCCAGCACCTAAGGTATTAAATAGAATTGTTATTTTTCTGGGCAGCAAAAGGCACCCCCATTTTATTCTTGCGGATCTAAAATACATGCTCAAGAGCAACAGCTTTAAAAGAATCCATCTCTTTACAAAGGTCTACTTTGCAATAATAAAGACATTGTTAGTCTGTGGACAAAAAAGAAATTGTATTCCTTACTACAGTTGCAGTTAAAAGCGGTTGTTATGGCAACTATTGCAGTATCTTTATTAGTATTTCTGCTGCACTGATTGGGAGTGGCAAAAATCTCTTCTGCTCAACTGCATGGACTGCTAGAATGGGAGACCGACATGCTGCCTGTTGCTGAGGAGATAAGGATGCTGGTGATGTGTTTTAACTTGCCTTCCTCCCTACTTCCCTGGGGAATAGGCAAGCAAGAGCTGTCCATGAATGCAGGCAGGTTGCACACGGGTAGAGGTTCCCAACCTCTCAGTTCTGTCGACCTGGCTGAAAGTACAGCCGGGTGGTTTCGCATGTCAGTCTTGGTAGCCAGATCTCTGTGCTGCTCCCAGGGAAGTGTGATGGGTGTCATTTCGTCAGTGTCTAGAGGTCCTATCCAAACATCCGACAAGACTGAGCGGGAAGCTGTTGCCTGTGCTAACTTCAGGAATACTCTGCAGCAATGCTGGTGTTACCTGTGGCTAGTCCCCAGGTGCACTACCTACCAGTTGTGAAATGAGGTTTGTATTTGGACGTTTGTCTGCAGTTTATGTGCCAACTTGCGTGTGCTTATTTGGCTTCAGGGTTTGACTTGAATAAATTTTTTTCCACAGTTTTTTGTTCCAGTTGGTTGTTTCCATTTAGAGTTTCCACCTTTGTTTTTCACTGTTTTTATGGTGGCTGTTACTGTAACGGTAGAGCACCTGCAGAGGTCAGAAGGGTGCTGTATAAACCATCGTTGTTTACCAGACAACTATTGGCACGTACCATGCCAGAGCAATTTCTGCTCAGTTCTTTAAAGCAAGGGTAATCCAGGTGCTGTTTGTGAGATAGACGCTGGACGCCTGTAATGTGCAATGTGAAGAACCGGCTGGGGAGAGCATCTGCATTGGGATGGATTTCTAGCCTTAGCAGCAGGAGGGCAGCACTCGATGACTGGAGGAAGGATGGAAGGTGCTTAAGCTGCAGAGGTTCAGCGGGCATGTGAATGTCAGCACATGCCTGTCTCACCATACCTGGCTTTGTGCTGTCCTCCGGGTCAGGAGATAAACTAGCTTTAGGCAAGTGTGGGCTGCCTGATCAGCCTTTTCTTCCTCTTCCAGATTGTTTTTCTGCAACTTCATTCTGTGATTGCTTCTCCGTATGGGTAGATATTAAGTCTGCAGTAGCTACAGTTGTGCTTTGCTTCCCCAGCTAGGAGCCCCAAGGTACAGTTGTGATGGCAGCAGAAAGCTGTCTTTGCTCTCTGACTTCCAAGTCTTACATTCTGTCCTTACGCAGGTGAGAAGTTTTAGATCACTTTGAAGACACATCCATCCTGTTAGTATTAGTTTTATAACGATGGTAAAACATTGACTGAGTGCATCTCTTGCCATATACTGTGTGCTATTCAAACTTGGATCAAAGAATGAGAGAGCAGTCTCTGATAATATACTCTAGTTTGGGAGGCAAACGCAAAGCTTGTCACAAACTAGACTTGTGAAACCCAGGGTTTTCTGGAGTGTTTTAGAAGGGAAAAGTGAGCTCTGGACTGCAGGCAAACCTCCTGTTCATCCCATGGTAACAACACCCCTTTAATGGAAAGGAGAAGAGCCACGGGCAGAGGCACAGAACCCAAAAGTAATGTACTGAAGAAGCTAGGGAACTTGTAACGCTCACTCAAGTTCATGATGGCTTCTTGGGCATAGCAGGGAAAAAGGCAAAGTGAATTATGAGCTGTAGAGTTTGGCTTTGAGTGGGCTATAATTTTGAGGAGACTTTGATTTTCTTGTTCTTCAGTGTTAGAATAAAAGTAACTGTTAAGCACATTGGTTTTCCTTTAGCAAAAGAGGCAGGACACAAGTCCTTAATTAATTAAGGCTAGTATGCTCCTACTTTGATCTGTAAAGATCGATTGAAAAAGAAAATTGGAGAGTAAAATGTGCAGCATTATGTGATCACAGGAGGAGGAAACTGTAGTTAGATCCAAGGGTTCTTAGGCATTGCACCATGCAGCAACCTGGGGCTGTGGCCCCACGTACTGTCCTGTCCTGTCCTGTCCCTGCCCTGCCTGGACCCAGGGGGAGCTGCGGGTGGGTCACGGTCCTGCAGCTCCCTCCCAGCAGTCTCACTATCAAAAAGGCAAATTAACAGCTGTGATTTTAAGAGACTACTGAACTTGGCCACAGCTGATTGTTTAAAATGTCTTCAGTGATAGGCACGTAGCCGAGAGTGCTCTCCGGGGAAGGGTGGGGTGGGACTTGTCAGCAGCCCTGCTGGAAAATGCAATTTTCCTGTACCTCTGACTCATGTAGTAATCTTCAGTAGTGTGTTGATTCTCCAGTGCCCTTGACAGTGCCAGACATCGTGCTGAGGTAAAAGAAAGATATGGATCAATAGGCCATAATTCAATTAATAATCAAGGGGCAGGTTTTAATAACCGTGTTCTTTCTGGAAAGCATGTGACAGAAACTGGCATGCAGATGTCACAATATGACAGCTCGCCAGCTAATTTGATTATCTGATGATATTAATCTTTCATGAAAGGGCATGAGAATGTTCTCTGCAAAAGAAAGGATGATGACTTTTAGATTCGGATATTTATTTATTTATTTATTGGGCTCTTCTTTCAGTAACTTCTGCTTTTCTCTTCCAGCTTATCCCCCAAATAATTCTCTTCCCTGCCTCCCTTGAGCCCTGGGGTTTTCTCTGTGGTTTTATTTAGTCGTGCTGATGAGGAAAAGTATGTGGGTAGATCCTATAAACCTCCATGCCCCCCACAATGCCCTGCACCTCTCCCCTGTATTTGCACACTGGTAGCTGCAGTGCCCCAGGTGGGCCTTGCTAGAGGGAGAAAGGAGAAACTCCTCCATCGTGGTGGTAGCTCCTAGTGCGCAGGTAGGACTTCTGGACACAAGTCTGGAGAACACTGATACTCGGCAACGACTTGCTTGGATTAATTAAACAAAGAAACCATCACTTAACTCCCAACTGGATTCCCATGGAGACAGCTAGTCAGTAATAGTGTCTGGACTTTTTTATTCAATAAAAGTTTGAGTTATAAATATTCTCCATTTGTTTCCTATTTACAGTTGTAAAATAGTTTAGGATAGCCTACCCATCGCCTGTCATTCAGTGTCTCTATAAATGCCATGAAAACATCATTGTAAAATAAAAATGTCTTCTTTTCAGCCCACAAACCCGATTTTCACACACTCACAAAATAAAATCAAAGGGACAAAAAAAGAGGAGAGAAGGAACCGGGGAGGAATACAGTACAGCAGGCAACAATGCAGTGTTTGCTACACAGTAGCAGAAGAAATGGGTAAGAAATTGTCTGCTATGATGACAAGCTCTTCAGGACATTTGTTATAGACCAGCGTTGTCCAGTGCATTTCTGAAGGACGAGTTGAAATCCAAATTCATTTTCATTGTTCTCCTGCAATTCCAGGCAACGCTTGGATTTTCGGTTCTGGATTGGACCTCCCTTTAAAGATGGGGGGAAAAAAAGTTTGGATTAAACACTGTGAGCTTGTTGCATTGCTACTGCGTGTAATAGAGATCATTGTATTGTCCATCTGGTGGAGGCCGCTGCTGCGAAGAAGTTGGGGACAAGATGAGGACAAGGCTGGATGTGGAGGGGAGGTTGCTGTTGTGACAGGCTGGCTTACTCTCTGATGCAGTGTAGAATAGCCTCGATTGCCTGGCTACCATTTCAGCAAAGGGGCTTTCTAGAGTCGAGCTGTGTTCCTAGCCATGCTTTGTAACCGTGAGCCAAACGCTTTCCTTTCAGTGACCTGACCTAGTGGCTCTGCTGCTCCTCTGGAACCATACAAAAACCCCACCTCATCCGTTTTGGCCCAGTCTGTTACCGCTTGCATTACAACTCCCCAGCTGGGCTGGGTTGCTGTTACAATCACAGGGATGTTGGCATAAATCCCATAGGACTGTTGAGTTTTCAGAGGCTGTTGCCCAGCTCAGGGTAGCTCCTGCCGTTCAGTACAGGTTCTGCTTCATTCAGAAAGGGGAGTGCAGGCTCCTTTCTTCCTGTCCTACCAGTAACACTCCTGAAGTACTTTCTTTGAGAAGTGACTTCTAAAACCATTTTTTGGACCTGGCTGATGTTAATACAACATCCCATTTGAAAGCTCTGAGTTTCAAATACAGCTTTGGGTAAGAGAGCGACCATTTGTGGACCATTTATAGGGGGGGAAATTAGGCAAAGCTTTATAATACGCTGTTTGCTCCCTTATACTAAAGTCACATCCTAACACCACCCTCCAAGTTACTTTGGCCTTCTTAGGGGATATTTTCTCCTTATCAAAAGAATCAGTCGTGTTGGGGTTTTTTTGTTGTCTTCTAGCAAAACATAACAGTTTCTGTGCTCAGTGAAAGCTGTTGATGAGGGTTTGTCTCTGGACAGAGCCAGCATTGCCTGGCACCCAGGGTCAGCTTCCTGGGTTTAAATTGGGAGTTGCAGTTCACCCCACCTGAACCCAGAAATCGAGATCACATCCGCTGGAAGCCCAAGGAAGTTGGAGGTGCTTGTGTTGCTGTCGTTTAAGTTAACTAGCTCTGTATTTATCAGTTAGTTCTTGTCTCACTTTTGGTGTCTTAAGACGTCCTCAGCTCAGATCTTGCACTAAGGGCTCAGGAGAATGATGTCCCACTTGCTGTCTTGTCAGAAAAGGAACCATTTACAGGACACTAGCTCAGCTCCATTGCTTGCCTGACTTTTGGACATGGGATATAAATCTGGCTATGGTACTTTTAAATCTCTCCTGTCATTTCTCAATGGCATAAGTGCAAGAACAGAACTAATTATCTCCATTTTTATGTAAAGCACAGTAGCTAAACCACGTGTTTCCCTGGTACGACTTACCTTGCCCAGGCGCTGTGAGCTGAGCTCTGTGGTGCCATCTTGGGAACAGCTTTCATGCTTGTGAAAGGGAATGGGCTTGGATGCTCAGGTCTGGCCGGCTGCCAGCTAGCTGGTTTGTTGGCAGTGCCTTGTGAATCCTGTTCTTTGGTGCCTAGCTTTCCTCCCCCAGGACTGTGTATGGGGCCTAGTCACCTAACAGAGCTCTGTTAGGTGGAGGAAGCCACAGCAGTAAGGCTGAAATACCACCATGCCAAGCTGGGATTTCTTTCTGCCTAGTTCCCATTTGTTCCAGTGGCCAAGGGTTTCACGTCCGTGGGCCCAAATGCCTTCTATTCCCAGTGATGACTTTGGGGCAGAGGAAGGAGGGTGCTTGCAGTGGAGACAGTGTTTTCCTTCTCAACGGCATAGAGCACATAGGTGCTACAGTAAAGGTGTTAATGCACAATACTTCAACACAGGCAGCTATGTAAATAAAATGGAAACCCCTCCTCAGGAAGAGCCAAACAAGCAATCAAAAAAACCACACAAAAAGCCCACCCCCTTCCTTCTCTTCTCCTGATGCACCCTCATGTGAAATCCAGCTTCTATTTGACAGAAACAAGTGACTCAGGAGATAAAAAGCTGAGGAAGGTCTTTTGAACATGCTGCAAAGCACTCTGCAGTGGCTACTAAAAAATCACCCTGCTGAGTACGTTGGAGCTGCTGTATGTAACATAAGAGACACCAAAGCAAAGGAGTGACTAATGTGTGTGATTTGAGTGTGTGGACAGCATGGATGCTTTTGGCAGCATGATTTCTCACACATACACACACCCTCCTCCCCCCCAAGAAACATAAAGGCTCAAGCCCTGTTAGAGCAGCTTAGCTCCCAAGAGATGTGAGGTCTGTGCAGAACCATGGCTCAGTCCCTCAGAGGGGAAGCACTCTCCACAGCTCTCGTTCCTTTCCGTAGGCACATAAACAAGAGAGTTCTTCTGAAGTACAGGGAGAGAAGCCTGTGTAGGGCTTACTTCAAACTGCTTGTTGGTAGCCTACTTGATGGTGTTAGTTTTTTTTTTTTCTTTAATTTTCTTTTTCCCTCCCCTTTCACATGCCTAATGCGAGCCGGTGCCAGGGGGGTTGGTCTGTTACCTCTAGGGTGATGAGAGAGCCTGTGGTGTGTGGTGCAAGGTGTGCACCAGGGAGGTGTTCAGTGGTGAGAGCACGTGAACTAAGCCTCTGTTGCGAGAAGCGAGCAAGCAGGGCTGCCACACTGAATGCTAACACTGCCTTTTGCTACTGTGACTGGCCTGGCCTGCAGCTAACACTATTCCTGAATGGATTCTGCGGGCTGGCATCAGCATTAGCATTTGGAACCCTAAAGCCAAATGCAGACAAAGGTGTCCTTTTAGTTAATTCCGTAAAACTTGTATAAAACTCTTGACAGCCACGTTTGCCGCTTGCTCAGCAAAAGGGTTTATTGTAATACCACACTCGAGGCTAAGCGAAGGCGAGTTGCCTGTCTGGTTCCCTTTCCCATCCTAGCGAAGACCTCTACTTTCCACTTTAAAGGAAAAAAAATTGATAGCCTGGGGCAACGTCTTTAATAATCCATGAAATGTAATTCTATAGGCTGAGACATGTTAAAGAGGAATTCTGCCCACTTGAACAGAATTAGGCTCGAGATCATTGCTGAGAGGCAGCTCAATGGCAGCGCAAGTCTCAAGAGCATAAATAAATATCCAGGTCAACTGTTGTGTAAAAGAAGACGGAATGTGACAGCACTGCCGAGTTTGACTGAAAACCTGAGGGAGTTTGCAATGCAAACTGAAGTTTCCTGTGAGAAGCACGAATGCCCTCAACTCCTGCTGGTAGCCTTAGACACGTAGAAAACTGCTTCCCAAGCAGACCTGTAATGTCAACAGTACCTCGCGCCACGCCTCCCGTTGTGACCAGCAGCTGTTGGGATGTGCTGTACTGCACACAGCAGCTAGCAACACCACTGACTTCCCCTAGAATTCCTGGGCTTTCTGCCTGGCTGCCGTACGGGAGAGGTTTCCTTTCAAGTCCTTCATTAAAGTCGAATTTATCCAATAGGCAGCATCTACGAGTACCATGGGAGGTGCTGCAAACTGCTGCAGCACAGGATGGGCCAGCATGCCCGGCAGGCAGTCCCACGCACGCCTGGCATGTGGAAGAAGAGTTTGCTTTTCAAAAAGGCAGCGTGTTGCGAGTATGTACTTGCATAGGCCAGCTTAGAGCTGCAGTGCTAATAAGCAGTCCAACATAATTAGTCTTTGCTGAACTGTTTCATGGGTCTTGTTTAGGTTTACTGGGGGGTGGTGGATGCACAAATGTTCCCCCTTCCCACTGTTGTTCTGCAGGGCAGGAAAGTGGGGCGAGTCCTCTCTGAAATGTTTGCCCTTGTGGAACTGGCTCTGTTGAAAGCTGCCCTAAAGTTTCTGTAACGTCTGGAAGCCCTCCCTGTCCAAAGGGCTGCGAATGGAGCATTGGAACAGCTTGCTTTGCAAGTACCAGAGATGTTAAATAGCTTTATGTAGTGTGGACACACACCATGTCACCTCAAAGTCCTGCCCTCCAGACCATTGCTAATGCAGAACTGGGGTTATGGACCATGCTATGCTCCTCCCAGCCAGGAAGTTCATGAGGTCATGCTTTGGTTTTCTTGCCAGAAATCTCATCTCATGGTGACTTATCTTTTTAATCAGGTCACATTTTACTGGTCTCAGTGTAAAATCTCTTCTTTCTGGCTGTATTTAATAGAAATTTACCATTATATTTACTCTGCAATTTTCCTCAGTAAGAATTCTCTGCAGCAAGAACAAAGTAATTTTCTGTTCTTTACTCTGAAGTCAGATTGCCAAGGTCGTGTTTTGCTATATGAACTAAAAAGCACTCCACAGAGTTTTGAAGGAAGGATTTGAATGTGGCTTTGTGGCATTATTAAAGCCGAATAAATAATTCACAACATTGAATTGACTTGGTCAATTTAGTCATTGTTTGTACTTGGCACATCTTGCTAGATGTGATCCGTGGCATTCCAGTTGTTTAGGTAGGCGTGATGGGTTCTGTGAGCTGCAACTTGTTTTATTGGCTTTCCAGATTTCCCAGGAAAAGCAATGTAGAAAGGGAAGATGGGGGAGTGAGGGGGTTGCTTTAGACTCCACCAGGGCTTCATAAGCTGCTAAAAGCTCTTGAGCATAAAACTTAAGACTGGGTTTAAAATCACTTGTAAAAAATGAATGCTGGAGGTTCTCAGCATTACTGAAACCAGCCCAATATAGCTCTTTTTAACAAGTTACTATTAAGTGTACACCTTTCTAGGTGCATTTAAACCTATTCTTTGCTCATCATATTAAAGCTGAAGTTATTCTACCTGACAGAGGAAAAACTGCTCTTAGCAGCGTGCCTCACCATGGCTACTCCAGCAAAAGGGCTTACAAGGTTACAAGGGTAACCTGTTTGTACCCCGTAGGCTGTACAGATCACCAGGCTGTAATTTTCTATTTATACCCCAATTAGCGACCTCAAATATTTAGACCTTCTGCCTCAGAGTGGACATGTAATCTTCACTCCTGCTTTGATAGTCTTGAATGAAAGAGTTATGCAGAAGTATAGCTAACATAGATCATTCCCACTCCAAACAATGCATGATCATCTAGTTGACTTCCCCAGAAATGAGGAGTTACTCGATTTTTTTACAAGCCATTTTATCTTCTGCGCGGTCACTTGTTGGATGCTGCTGCAGTGAGAAAACGTTCATAGGAAAAAGTGAGTAATTTCTCCCATGCAGTACTCCATGTATTTTTAGTATTGCCTATTAATTGGCAATATTGGATGCTGTTGTTGAGTTTAGAATTTCTGCTTTGTAGTCGTGTTAAAAGTAGAGGTGTATCTATACTGGTACATATAGGGGATCGATTAATTCCTTCTCAAGTCTGAACCAGTATGAGAATTTTTCCAACTCTTTGCTAACAAACGGGTGCTCTGCGAGTAAAGCAGACTCTGTAACATGCTCTTTATTGTTCAGCTCTCTTAAGAATTAATTTACAAATCTTCTAAAACTTAATTTTATCTCTTTAAAGTGAAATATTCCTCAGAGAAGTATATTGCTAGCTGGTGCTCTTCTTCAAAGGCACTTGGTTCCTCATACTTGCTATGACTGCTGTGAAAATAAGGTCCATTTAACTGCTGTTATGTGTATGAAATATTATATACAGCAGTGCATATTAAAAATGTGTTGCCTGTCAGCTCTTCAGATCCCTGTTTCCAGTTAGGTAGGCAATTTAGGATCTTCGCCAGACTCTTGCAAAAGGTGAATTTGTTTTCCCCTACTAAGCAAAACTAATTACTGTGCACAACATAAGCTTAGGTGGCATAATAGGGAGCAGCCATAGCATGTCTTAAAGGAAAAATACGTGGTTTTTTTGTTCCTTCTCCTGCACTCTGGTTCTGTTGTCAGGTAGCCACCTGAGCCCCGGCTGTTCCTTCACCCACTGGTACCCAGTGAGGAGAGGCTCTGAAACGCCCCCGACAACGCATTAGACACATCATTCAACCACTACAACAATTTAATGCCTGCATCACACCGTCTCATTCCACTCATTTCATAAACAGAAAATGCTAAATTTTTATATCAATGCGACAAATTTTTCATGCTGTGGCAAAGCGAATGATGCAGCCTTATCTGTACAGCCAAAGTAGGTTATAATAACTAGTTGGTTGGGCAAGAATTTTGCTTTGTTGTATCTGGCTTGGCCACGTGAATGTAGAGCAGTCTAGGTTCCGAGCACAGGTACACCAGTGAAAATACAAAATACTATTAAAGTACTTAAATGCAAGCCATTAAACCTGGCAAAAGGAGATGCAGTTTCATAGAGAATGTAATTGGAATAAAAAAAAATAAATTACAGAGGAACGGCATAAAAATCAGAAATGGAATGTATGGTTTTATACCTGTCAGTAATATTTTCCACATCTATATAATTTTATCACAGCTTTATAACAGATTACAAAGGGCCATTGTTAGCAGCAAGATTAAGAAAATAATACCTTGCAAAGAAATAAATTCAAGCCTTCGCTGAAATATAAAGCAGCTCTTCAGGATATGATAGCTGAAACCTATAATTTTACTTCAGAAAATGGAGATAAACCTAAGAAAATTGAAGCAGGCTTTGATGTAGAATACATTAGCCAGGCTAGGAAGATCATTAGGGATCTTTTCAGGAAGTAAACACAAATCATTACTGTATCAGCGGTGGCCTGCAAATCTTTCTGACATATTATTAGAAAAACATCTACCATAAAACCGTGTATGCAATATCATTTAAAGAAATTAATTATTGAACACTGTTTCTGGGGTGGGGAGGGGGCAGTAGTTCCAAAAGGGAATCTTTTATCTGTACTGACAGCCCTGGCTCAATGCAGGACTTCGAGCTGAGCATAGGGTTGGTTTTGTTTTGGCAGCCGATGCAGATGATGATGTATTGTGTTGATCCGCTGCCAGCTAGGATTACCTACCAAGTCCTTTGGAGAAAAGGCAAAACTAGCTTTATGCAGTGCAGTTGCTAATGCTGTGCAGGGCTCCTCTGGCTACAGCTGCTGTCCTGGGTACCAGGTTAATGGGACAGTTGATTTAGAAATAAACTGCATGGCTTGTTGAGAACTGACAGTCACAAAAGAGTAAGCTCCAGCAGTGGGTGTTGGTGAGAGGTGATTCACGGGCTGACATTTTTTTTTTCCTCCCCATTTGTCTCTACTGCATCCTCCTTCTGCCGTATACTGCCTAATACTTGGGAGCACTCCCTAGATTTGTAAATGCAGAACCCCCTCTACTGAGGAGCCTCTGGCTACTTACCGCTCTAACTGCGATACTCTGAGTTCTGAATGGGAACTGAGGATGTGGTTCTACACTGTGTAAGTTAACACCACTACCAAATGCTACATTTCATACCTCCTCCTAAGAGCAGGAGTGTTAGAGACAGGTAAGTCCTGTGTTTCTAACCATCTCTGGAGTCTCGAGCGACATCTGCTCTAGAGAACAATCCAGAGCTAATGCTCTGCACCAGTGTTTTCTGCAGGGTAGATTTGCTCTAGCCAAAAAGTAGAGTATTTTTTTTTTTCTTACAGTCTTTCTTTTCATGAATTGTGCCATACAGTAAGCTGCCTGTGTAGAGAAACAGTATTATGATAAAACTAGGAAAAAAATGGGAGTGGCGGATACATGGGTTGTATTTGCATGTTTTACAAATGCATTTTGTGAAAAGCTTGGAAAAGTTTCCACCTTCTCTTTCATTCTGAGTTTATATATAAAGGTCTTCTGCAAGCAAGTCAGGATTGGTTTATCTGCTTTGATCTAGGCTTGCTTCAAGGTGCCTAAAGTAGAAGACAGAGGAAGGCAACAAAGATGCTTTAAAGTGTGATGGAATATTCAGCTGGGGGGAAATTACAATGTACTATGTACTAAAATGAAACAAAACCAGGGATGTAAACAGAAACTTAGTGGGATCCGACTTCAGTGATCAAAAGTACGAATACCTGTGCATACCAGTGTGAAACCAGTAAATGAACTTTCTCGAAGGTAAAAAAGACTCTCTCAGAGTTAGAAATTTGCAACAACTACTCTTGATTTATGTGGGTATAGGAAGCCTGTCAAATTCAGTGGCGCAGGTACCGACCAGATGTTGTTAGTGGGCTGGGTTAATTTTAAGAGCACTGATAAAATAACTTTTTATAGGTATGCTGAGATGATCATTCCAACAAATCCAATCTCCCATCTTCATGAAGAGGACACATGAGGGGTCAAGAAAGCAATCCTCCTGGTGTTACAGTCAACTGCTGGCTGACAGAGCTCCTTTGTGCAAAAGAGCAACCACTGACCATTGCCCGAGGCAGTCTTCTAGATGAGGTAATTAATCTACTTCATTAATTTTCTAATCTGTGATGTGGTGAATTGTGTATTCCTGGGCTTTGCCTTTCTGTTTGGTTTTGAAGCAATCATCACTTCTGTATCTGTTGCTTTCTGAGGCACTGCTTGCCTGTGTAAAAATCTCGTTAACGTGTCTTCCCTCCCCACTTTGTAGCACACACAAGATGCAATATTAGTTTGCTAATGAAACTCCATCCACAGCATGCACCTGAAGATCATGCCTAGGAGCACCTCACTGGCTTAGTCTTTCTCTTCTTCTTCTTATCACTGAACATATTGTTCTAATACAGCACGTAGCTAGAAAACTAATGTAAAGATGAAAAGCTCCGTTGTTATTTACCAGCCTCGGTGTCGGGGAATACCTGGTTACTCATCTTCAACCAGGCACTTCAGAAACTCCTTCACCACACTTAGAAACCCCATTATTCCTAGCTTCCCGAGACATCTTAACAGATTCCCAAAGATTTATGGGGTGTGGATGAGAGAAAATATACACCCCTCATTCTTTGGGAGACAGAACTCTTACTGAGGTCTCATATCCGTTGGAAAACAAAAATACTGAATGACAGTTTTAGTTATTTTGTCTGTGTGTGGTGTATTCAATTAGTCTTGTTTTTCTAATCCGAGTGCTCAATATGAAGGCTTCCTAACTCATTTTAACCCAGAAACTGAACTGCTTGCATTGTCATTATATGCTTATGATTAAACCAATCTCTGGAGGCCAAGAAATAAATTGAGTGCCAAGTGAAGAAAATTAAGAAAGGAATTTGCACTAGTATTTCAACTGATCGGCCCATTGTAACACAGGAATGGAGGTTGGGCTCTTTAGGACTTCGGTCACAGTGTCTAGTTATTGAAAATGGCTTTTTCCCCAGTAACCACACAAACCTATTAGCTGGTTATAATTGATATTGGGAAAGGAATGTGGCTGCAGCACAGGCCTTGCACAGTTTATTCAGGCAATAATGGAAATAATCCATTTTTTTGTCTGTTGTACAGGAGAGTGTCACTGTCAGGTTCAGGATCCAGGACTCAATGACCCAAAATCTCACTAAGTAACAAATCCTCTTTTCTTGTCTGTCATCCATCCATCATTAGTGCATCCTGATTTAATTGCCTTCCAAGAGAACATTTTTCTCAAGCATTTGCATCTTGGGTTGTAGGGTATCCAGACCTTGCCTACATGCACAGTGTTCTGTCTCACTGGAATTAAAGATGGCATTTCTGCTTGATCAGGACAGTGGTTTGTTCTCATCTGTGTCCTAGTCTTGGCCGGGATAGATGTTGGCAGTGTTGCATCACTTGTCTTTTTGGGGTTTTATTTCACTCTCTTCTTGTTACCTTCATTTTCATTCCAATTATTACCATTTTAATAATAACAGCTTATTTTTATTTCAGTTATTGAACTGTTCTCCTCCTGATTGTACTGGGGGTAGGGGAGGCTGCATGGTGCTTACCTGCTGGCCGGGGTTAAACCATGACAGCCGGGGAAGTCAGAAATGCTAACAGCTGTATGCTAAAGGTAAAAATACTTCCTTCCATCTCACAGCTGAGGAATGCAGCACCCAAGAAGTGCCTGGCCCAGCAGTGCAAAGGAGGGGCCGAGAGCAGAGCTCAGATCTCCTGAAACCCAGACACTTCTTTTGGCTCTTGGTCAGGTTGTAGAACAGCCTCTGGCTTTGGCCATTCTTTTTGATGCCTGTCATTAGAAGGCCGTGCAGGACCCAGGCAGCAGCAGCTCGCCGTGGAGCCTGTCTGGATAGCCCAACTTAGGGAAAAGCAGGTGGAAGTAGAACAAACAGTTGCTTTGTAAATAACTGTGGCGTTTAAAATGATATGCTAAAATATGCGAATAAGGTATCAGTTTTGAAGGAAAAACATGGCTATGTGTTAACTTCCTTCTAAATTAATTCAGCACAAGTGTCTTTGGAGCTTAAATGTAGTCCTCGGGAGAGTAAATACTGCATAATGTGATCTCCTGGGAAAGACTTGAAATGCACCCACTAAAAGCTCATTTTACTGCTGTACTCACAAACTTTCTAGCTGGCCACTTCTACACCTAATTTGCAAAGATGAAAACTAGCTACTAGAAAATTACTTGAAATAGAAGGCTGAACTTACACAAGGAGATTCTGGTTGCAGCTAACTACAGCAGTAACTGCAAGCGATTTTAACAGCCGTTGTTAAGACTCAGTATTATATACTAATATTTGGATTGAATATTTTTTTCTACATGTGTTTTGCAAATATGAAAATGTATCTAAGTTGAAGTCAGGTATTCAACATGGAAAAAAACTGAACGCTTTCAGACTTTTTTACTTCTAAGCAATTCCATTCTGCATAAATGAGACTGAAGGGTTTGTAGGCTAAGACATAGCTGAACCAAAAGACTCTAATATACCTGTTTTTAATAAGTGTTTACTATGACAAGAATATTAACCAATATTAACCAAGTTGTACATGAATTAGGGACAAATTTACTAGGTGAAAAAGAAAATAAAAGGACTACTGTCACTTCCTTATGTGTAAGCAGAACACCAGTTCAGGGTCCTTGTCCTCCAGCTGTAACCCTGTGCAGTTACCCGCTTGGTTTGCAGATTAAGTACAGGCAAGTTGAGGGTAACAGTTGATCAAAGGCTGGCAGAGCAGCCAAGTGTAGAAGGAAGTGCTGCTGATGTACTGGACCCGCACACCAACACAGCTCTGGGGTCCCTGTGGCTTGTGGAATTGCTCTTTAGTGGCTGAGGTTTAAACCAGCCCCCCTTCCTGACAACACTGGCTATTTAAAAATCAGCCTCAACTGAAAATGCGGGGCTTAACCCAGTCTGTGGGCTCAGATAACTGAATGATTAGGTTCTGGTTTTCTTCATGTTTCTCCTGCGGGATCAAAATCTGTTGTTTCTATTCATAGGATCACAGTCCCCTTTCTGTTCTGAGCTGCCAGGCACACAGTGCTGCGTAACCGTGTTGTTGTGTCTGACATCGCACATACACACTGAGCAGGGGCCAGAAGCACAGCAGAAATTCAAATTCTCTCTAAATTAATGATGCCATTTTTCTACCCCGTGGCTCTCATAATGGCAGAATCTGAAGCAGTACATGGGGACCATAAAGCTCTGCTGAAATGAATCCCTCTTGTGCACCAATGTCCTTGGCTAATATATGGCTTGAAAACTCAAGAGTGGACATTAGAAGGAAACTGTCTGCTGTTTAATGGTGTTATCCTCCACTCTCTGCTCAGCAAGGGGGCCTAAGACATCAATGCAGAGATTCTCTGCTTGCTTGGCAAGCCTTCAGTTTAATCCTGCCATGCAGTTTGCACCCTGCATTCCCATACTTGTTTGGGATGTGGCAGGGGGTAATGGTTCTAGCTAGCAGTGGTATTGCACAGCCTTTAAAGGCAGGTAAGAATAACTTAGAATGACTGTCTGGCAAAGGCTAAAATCTGTAGGAGGAACAAGATGTAAATGCTTTCAGTCTATTCCCTCTTTATATAGCTACAAAGACTATCTATTTAGTCTCTCCCTTATCTTAATACCTATTTAAATGGGACCCGAATCGTCACATTTATCCGTGGAATCATGTAATGGACTAATTCATTTGTTCTCGTCTGTCTTCCCTTTTCCTTCCAAAGCAATTTCTACTGTGATAGTTGGGAAATTACACATCTGGTAACTGCAGCTGTCAGCAATAAAATTTTATGTACAGCTTCTTGGGATAGCACCCCCCCAAACACTTCTGAACTGGAATGCTTCCCGTAGAAACGTCCAGCACTGACTCTGTAGGATGGGAAAGCAGTGGCAGCATCCCAGGCAGATGTGACTGCTGCTGGATATGAGCACAGGCTCTGCACAGCCTCCCCTGCCCATGAGGCAGGTCCACGATCAGTGGCTGTCCCCACACATACTCTTCTTACCTGGCTGTAGCAACCACACTGGACAGTGAATCACTTGAGCTAACAGAGGGTGCTGTACTGAAAAGAATTCAATAAGGAACAGCCTTAAAAGGATTAATCTTTTAGGGTTTTAGCTCTGCCTCATGGCTTTCCTCATACTTCTTGTTACACAGAGCACTCACCTGTCACGTTTCTGCCAACAGCAACTAGTGCTGGCATAGCTGGTCTGATTTGGAACATAAGAAACCTTATATCTGACCAAGTGTAAACACAAAGACACCTCAAGTTAAATTGTAATTACAGCAAAACTTCCATCTATCGCCTTTGTTATGCTGTTGGAGGAATCCTAACATGCTGTGGATGTACTGTCTAACTGACCTGCTGTCAGTCAGGGGGTGTATGTAAAGAGGAATTTCAGGGGCAGGACAGGTGTTCTGTCACAACTGCCTTTCTATCAGCAGTAAACCTGAAAAAACCTGCCTGGACCTGAGAAACTTCTTAAAAACCCAAACCTGCATACTCCCCCTCCAGGAAACCTGACTGCACCACTTAGAATCTGTGTATTTGATGATCGTAGTACCCTGTGATTCTCGTTATTCTGTCCTCTCTGCCTTATGTAATTACCGTTGATTACTCACTGTATTGCTATAAGGTCTAATTTTATTCTGATGAAATGAAAATGGAGTGAGACAGAGTGAACTAGGTAACTGTCACACACCTCAAAGACTGCTCAGCATACAAGTATTCCCAAAATAAATTGCATTTCCCTAAGAGAAGGCTTGAGAAACAACCCGAACAATAAAATTCTTGAACACTACCCAGTTGATGGGAGTCTTTTCAGGGCTGATTTACATAATTTGACATAATTACAGTTATAAAGACTTGAAGAAGCCTTGGAAAGAAGAATGTCACAGAAGCCTACGTTTTACTGGGTCTCATTGCATTTGGCAGCTGTACAAAACTCTGGAGCATGGAAATTTGCTCAGATGGATCCTGATTATGCAAACACATAATACAAGCTTTGAATGCTTGATGCAAGTTTGTCCCATACAAAACGATACCACAGGGTCTCCCAAGGCCTCTGTCCATGACCTGTATCCATGACCTACGCTAAAACCAGTTCGAGCTACCAGTGGTGGTTTCCCCCCAGAGGCTGCCCAGTTAAACCATTAGTTTGTCCACAGCTACCAGTGGACTTTGACTCCAGCTGCCTCCACCTGAATGTAGCCACACAGCTTTAAAAGCTTTAAAACCAAAGGAAATGATAAATTTAAGGAACAAGGAATCGAGTTTGAGATAGATGGCCGTACACAGACACACTTGTAATATGTAGACACACCTCTCATCAAAGATGCAAATTAAGAATTAGATAATTCTGTAGAAGATCTCAGAAGCAAGACCACTAGGTGAGGATGACCCTTTGGCATAAGGCTTTCTCTCATCACTACATTTAACAATGTGAGGGAGAAGGAAAATGGTACCTGAAGAGTTCTTTTCCCACAAAGCTGTACACTCCTCTCTCTCAAGCAGACCGAAGTCTGTCAGAGTGCCCCGCGGAACACCGTGTGTTGTGCAGAAAGGGGAGAGAGCTTCCTCATCAAATTTTAATAAACATGGCTGCAGTGCAGGGCAAATACTGAGTCTTGTGCTGGTGCAGGAAACCTCCTTCAGTTGGTTTATCCTGCTCTGGTCGGTTAAGTCTTGTGCCCATTCCCTTTCTGAGACAATTTTCTACTTGCTCTGCTGTATTTTTAATTACCAATATCATCTTGGTGAAGGGCTAGAGAATCCAGAGCAGTCAGTGCATACTTGCAGCCAAAGGAAGGTGCTACAAAAAAACCTCCAAACCTCTGTCCAGCATCTACATTTTAATCAGTATCTCACAAACTTCAGGACTACCTAACCATCACTACTTACAGGCTGGCTTAGCTGCAGTAGTTCTGCTCTGGCATAATGTGGAAAAATAAACACCAGAGCTTCACAAAAAGAATAAAGATGACAGCGTCCAGTGTATTCACAGAAACACCCCCTTTCACCGGGCTAAATGGGAGCATTTCAGATGGACTTCATCACTTTCTCTGGGCAAGCCTTGATCACTCTCATTAGCTTCCTTCTACCGTACAGAACATGGAAGGGGCTGTGGCCTGTGCTGTATACTGAGAAATAATGGCATTTTAGTTGCATTGCATATTAACAGAATGCTTTTTGAACAGCAACCTTTTAATTATTGCATGTGTCTCATCTATCATAAACAACTAATTAGCTTGCATCTCTCCTGGGCAGAAGTTTCTTTGTAGAAGACCTAAGTCCAGTCCATAGGGGCTACTTCAGCAGCACTGCACCTTCATTGGGACTTTATATTTGGAACGTGGAATGGAAATACAGAAAACAAACTAAAGTAAATCCTGGTTTTGAAGTTTTAGTAGTTAAATTACCAAGGCATTCTACTGCTGCCCCCCAAATCAGATCTAACGTAATTAGTATAACAAAATAGCAGCAGTACACAGGAGCAGAAACCACTGTCACTGGAGGGTTGAGTTACACAGAGCAGGCACTGAAGAGATGGACAGTACTAAAATGTTGCTGAAATGCTATTTAAGTAAATGTTTATTATACTTTTTTCAAAACAGTATCAAAACCATGAGTGCACAGATGCCCCCCCATCATGTCAAGCCTCTTGTTACAGTTTGAGAGAAGACACAATTAACACTCTGCCTCTGAGTAGACTGAAAGCCAGGATGTCTTTCCAGGCTAGAGATTTAAGGTCTCCTGTGTGAGAGCTGCCCTTTAAAGACAAAGATCTGGACCACTTCTAAGTAGAAATACAAATTACATTAACACTGTGCTTTAGTGACTCCTTTCCAAATGCTCTCTGCACGAAGGCAGATGCCACACTCTGCATTCCCAATGTTCTTACATACACTGATGGCAGCTGCTGGAGTCAAAGAAAACAACCAACAACTAATGGCTTTGCAGAATATATTCTGAAACCCACATGGATGATCCAGGAAAAGGTGAAATGTGGGTATAAAATTAAGGGTGAGCCTCAGCCCGTGGGCTGCAGTGCACAACTAGATGTGTAGCCTTAAGACTGCAGAGGAGCACCTCTGACCGGTGAAATTCTCATCAGCTGGTAAATTTTTCAGAAGCTAAGTCAGGTATTTGTATTGTAATCTCATTTTACTGATCCTAAGCAACTGACACATCAGTACGTGGCATGGTAAACTGCTGATGTCTTAATTCTTACCTTTGGGAAAAATGTTACCTTCCTTTGAAAGGGCATGGTTCACTATCTTTACCTTCTGACCACTGAAACCTGGTTTGTCTTCAGGATAACCCGTGTCCCCCTGGGAAACACTGCCAGCCTTCCATCCACCTCGCCCCTTCCTCGCAGCGAAGCTGGACGGGGCGCTCTCCAGCAGCACTATCACAGAACATGCTTTCTGGCCCTGAACTTTTGCAGCTTCTTTATAGTTCTTCCTTGTAATTCTAAACCGGTTATGAAGTGTGGATACCAAGCCCGGATCGCATGCTCTCCTCCCCCTTTCCTTCCTAGGTAAGGAACTGCAGGAGTATTGCGTGATGAGGCTGTTACCAGTAATGACCCACTGCCCTCTTTTCTTGAGTTCCTACTTGCAGAAAAACAAACAACAACAAAAGAGCTTGCTGTTTCTTCTTCCTAAATAGGTTACTTTGCGTTTGACTCTACCAAAATCACTTTTTGTTTAACCTTGAGATAATACTGTAGCACTCACTCTGCCATAGAAACAAATAATTTGTTGTGAACTCAGAAAACACAGGACAAGTTTTATAAGCTCAAGAAAGTACCTGACATTGGAACCAAACACAAACATAGCTTCCTGGCTCCGCGCAATGAAAGCAAGGCTAAAGCTGGTTCTGTCAGGAAACAGATTACTTGCATTTTGGAACCAGAGCTTTTGAACTTTCTGAAATGTCTGCTGAGTAAGGATTACCTGAGTAAACTGCCAGTAAAGCTTCATTCTCTTGGCTTTGGCATAATTGCATTCAATGAGCCTGGGCCTGCTGTTCACATCCACCAGGCATCTGTTGTCATCATCGTCGATAGTGGGACTCAGAACACCCACGTGGAGCTGCTGATTGCTGGTGTAATAAACATTCTGCAAGGGGAAGCACAAACAAGATTTGTGGTCTCTAGACAGAAGCAGCACTTTTACCAAAAAGCTCATGGCAAAGATAAATACGC
Source organism: Chloroceryle amazona (assembly GCA_027560015.1). Classification (NCBI taxonomy): domain Eukaryota; kingdom Metazoa; phylum Chordata; class Aves; order Coraciiformes; family Cerylidae; genus Chloroceryle; species Chloroceryle amazona. The sequence goes on from JANHFX010019489.1 coordinate 59,567, forward strand.
TGAGTAGCAGTCGGCTGACCCCAGAGAGGCTTTTAAATTACTTCCTTTCATGCAGGAGGTAACGCAACATTGAAAAAGTTGTTCTAAATTAACAATTAATTGTTACCAACAAGTACAGGTTGGTTAACTGCTTAATACACAAACAAAGCCGATTGTTGTCTCATCGTGGGCCTTTTGCTTCCTGTGGTCGTGCAGCGTGGGGCTTCAGAGAGCAAGCTGTACCCCTCTAGCAGGAACTGGGTTAGATTGAGTATTGCCATCCACTCCGATTAGCCTCTTCCCTCTGAGGAGAACACCTAGCTGGAGATGTAAGGAAAGAGAACAGCAGCACAGCAGCTCAGCAGAAAGGGTCTAAATCTTTTATACAGCAGACAGATAACTGAAGGCTTTCTACAAACAAATGCTAAAAAGCAAATCTGAGGCAGCTGACCAGAATCCTGTGTACACAATAAAAGTTATCAGCAGTTGGTGACAGTCAGATACATGGCAGGAGAGAGAACAGAACGGCCACGTTTCAGGCTGCTTGTTCTCGTTTGATTTCGGGTATGTCAAGACAGGAGACTGGAAAGAGACCAGACTCTTGCTGCTCTGGACCTGTAGCAGAGGGCTCAGTGATTAAACCTATGACTGGAAGCACAAGACTATTACATTACACAAGCTCTTCCCGCTCGGTTTGACTACAGACAGATGGACGAGGGGTTTGGGTAGAAGAAAGTAAAAGAAGGGGAAGGCTGCAGAGCTGCAGCAAATGTAAACTGATGTGGTTGCACAAAAGTTAACGAAGTTGTCGATGCTTTACACTGCTAAAAGGCTGGACTCCCTTCATCAGGTTTCCTTCAGCCCACAGAAATGATAACAGAAATATGAGCTGGCTGAACCAAAGTGAGTCTAGGTTCTGAGAGTCTGAATGGAGAGAAGTTACCAGTTCGTGCCTCACAGGGGAAGGGTAAATACACGGATCTAGCAGAGCACATTTCCAAAATGCTCAGTTACTGGTGGTTGAAGTAAACTGAAGAACTGTGGAAGGACTAACAAGATCACACCCCCATGGCCTCCATCCATAAATCAGACCATTAACAATCTTGCAAACAAACTCGATGCTTTCGAAGAGCAATAACCATTTAGAATGCACTTTCTAGACAAACCAGCAGCAATGATCTTACATACATTTAAGGTCTATCCAGGGGCACATTTTGGAGCGAGACAGAAGTAGTGCTACAGCAAAAGCAGTAAGATCAAGATAATCTCTGAAGGGGATTGTTAGGACACGTTGACTCTACAGATGAACATTTTGTTGCAGCTCATTTGTCTCTTACCTAAAATGACCAGTAGAAAACAGACATCAGGTATTGGCATTTTTTGATTAACAGGAATTCTTAATTCCATTTTTTCACCACACTGCCATCACAGAAGATGTGGTAGAAGAAAAGGAAGGCGCTTTCGCATTTCTTTTTTATCTTAAAGATACACATCAGTCACTGAAAACAAATGAGCAGGCTTGGCTGCGAATCTGAGAAGTCCACACTCTAGCTCAGGCTTGCATGTGGAAAAGACAGTGATGTACATGCAAACCCACAGGGCTGAGCTGGTTTTTATTAGCTCGGTCTCCTCAGCCTTTCACAGAATGGCCTGAAGGTAATCATTTCATCTTCCTGGATAAAGCAAGCCCAATTCACAGTGCAACTCCACCAGCTTGTTTTGCTGTCAGTTCAGCACTGGGTCATTCAGCCTGAGCCTCTTGCTGGGCAGCAGCAGAATGATGGCTCTGTCTGGGGGAATTACCCAATTCTGTTTGTTGGCAAAACTGTACAGAAATAGAACAATCAAATGCAATTATGCCTAATAGAGATAATTAGCAGGTTGTTGCTCATCTTTAGAGAGCTCACTGTACTTGCTAATGTCACTTCATTTTTCATTGTGGATCATTTTGGATGAAGAGGTGTGAAGTCTTGTATTGTCACCTCATGCTGGGACAGGCACCTTTCAGCTCTGCAGGGGCAAGGAAATATAAGCTCAGGCGACCAAAACAGAGCGTGGTATGGTGATGGTTAATCCTCCTAGCTGGGCTCTTCCAGGATGTTGCCTTCCTTATCCAGTCACACAGCTATTACGTAATTATTCTAGATATTAATTATTCTAAATACGTTAGCATCTTATCCAATCATACCATATCTTATTTCAGAATTGAAACCATTGCACAACCTGGTAATTTCACTACTTTTTGTTTTTTTAATGGAGGGATCAGATCAATATTACATAATCTACTTAAGCAGCACGCTGGCAAGCACCCAGGTACCGTTTGTCGCACTTGGCCAGAAAAATAAATCAATCTGCACAAACCTGCAGGATGCTCAGAGTACAATGAGCTCTGCTTACTTGGACACAAATTCATGGCTTTGTCCTCACAACGATGTGGTGTAGAGTTTCTGTTCATGAGAAGTTTGCCCTAGAAGGTTAAATTGTCATTCCCATTGCAATTAACACCGAAATTCCACCGACTAAGGGCAGTGAGATTTTTGGCTCAAAGTTTATGATTAAACCTTGAAAAGCCACCAGCTGATAAAGAGTTCAGAGCTGAAGTGGGTTGCCAGTTGCAGTAAATTATTCATAGGAGCTGGTTTATCATGTAGCAAAGAGTTACAGTAAGATGTTCAACTTAACAGGAGACGATCGAGATGATCATCGAAGGATAAATTGCCAGCTCCCCACTGGAAGTTTAAAGCAATACACACCCATTTTCAGACTGAAAGCCATTTGTAGTCCTTATGGCAATGTTCCCAGATGAAATCACGCTGGAGACTGGTACATGACTTTGCATTTATAATGAGCAAACAATGCTCACCACCAGCAGCATTTCTTTGCTAATCTGCTTTTGGCATAATAACTACGAGAGGTAAGAAGCCTGGTTCACCACTGCTGTATTCCATCTTTGAACCGCATTTTTCTTCAAAGGGATCTGCAAAGTCATTTATTGTCAGGAGTGATATATGGACACATTAGGTCCAAGTCTCACAGCAGATTCATACTGGAGTAGAACTCCAGCTAAAGAGCAGGCTGGTGGATTCCAGCACATCCCGACTCGGCTAACATCGCTGTTCCTTGGCTAACTGTATTGCTCCTGCCTTTTATTCCAGCATTGCTGGTTACGTAACCACGTCTGAATAAGAGCACTTTCCAACCCTGCCGAGAAACCTCCTGAGAGAATCCAAGTTCATTGTGAATAACACATCATAAAAATCAAGTGTTTTCCACTTACTATTCATGTAGGTTGTGACAGGAGAGAGAGGCTGTGCTGTCCTGTAGCCACAATCGGCAGCATCGCTGCCTCTTGTGCTGCCCTAGAAGGCTTTCTGCTGGAGAAGTACGAGCATAAGAACACAGGCTGAGAGATACAGAAAGGTACCCCTAAGCCGTAGGTCAACCCTGAGAAGATTGATGTTGTTTTTCTGAGGTCGGTTTCCATCTGGTGCAGCCTGATGATACAACCTTGAAACACACACAACCATATTTTATCCGTGTTGATGATCTATTCACTACGAGACCTGTCTTAGCGATGAGCTGACAAACAGCCAGTATACCAAGTGTAGCAGCACCATAATTAACCCACCAGCATACTGATTATCTGACCTACTTGTTCTTCAGGCCTGGGCACTAATTAATTTCTGAACTCTAAGCAACAAAATTTGATAGTAATAAAGCCAAGGTGCTCAGAAACTTTAAATTATATAGTGTGGTGCTATAAATACAGGCTTAAAGCCACACTAATGTGAACATTCTTCTAATAGAAAACAGACAGGAACTCAATGCCAGACTTTTTAATTTAAATTCATGAATCTATATTGCAGTGGAATACCTAATTCTGCTGGTGCCTACTTGGGTATTCTGCTTTGGTCTTATTTAAAACAAGCAAACAAAAATTCTCTTACTTAAGCTCTACTTCTTAAATTGAATAGAACTGTCACTCATTTTTATGTATGCTTTCAATACTCACCTCCTAATGCTGGTAACTACAGCATTAACAAGACCCAAACAGATTATAATTTTATTTGATTCTCTTCCTAAAGCCTCTCTTGGTTTTACTCTTAGCTCTGCACAAGATCTCTACAACTCATCTGTGAGAAAAAAAAAAAAAAAAGGCAGCAGTAAAAAAACCCAAACAACCTCAAAATCCAAACCATTGACAGCAGCTGTGGCCTTTTGTGAAAGAGCACGCTGTCTTATGGCTCCCGTGACTTTGTCCTAGCTGGGTTTTCCTTTTCCCTCTCCCACTAATCCCTCTTTACCCTTCACAGTTTTCTTCGTGGATTCCAACAGAATCCCATGTCCATCTTACTCCATTTTTCTCTCCATATATATATACACACACACACACACAGATACACACCTGCAAACAGACCCCTACATCTGCGTTGACTCCTTCGGCCGTAGCTCGCTGCCCTCTGTGCCTCACTGCTGTCTGTGCATAAGCATTTGGTAGCTCAGCATCAAGTTTAAAAGCAGATTTTTTACCTTTTCAGAGGTAGAGCCAAGTGCTTCCGACTGCTATGGGTGCAGTCACATTCAGGTAGTCATGCATTTACAGAAATACATCTTGACCGTGAACCTCTCCCCAAGTTGTCAAGTCTTGTTATACAGCCATTTTTCCCTGCAAAGATCTGTAAAATGCAGCCTTTCCACTCAAAGCTGACCCTTGCTGGCTTCCTCACTGATGTCAACACTCATGCCCATTTCAAATCCACCCTGAATGCTCCTGAAAACTTGGTTTTCAGGTTGCCTTTCTGGAAGGCAGTAGCCTTCCTTCCGCTTGTTGGGGTTTCCATGCTGTGTAAAACGTTTGTCTTCATTGCCTTTCTCAGCCCCTCTGCTTGTTACTCACCAGCCTAGCAAGTATCAATGGGTTCTCTTCAAGCTCCTAAGCCAGCCTTCATTGGGCACGTTTTTCAAGCAGATACTCCTGGAAGCCAGGGGAATTAATGCTGGCATCCTGCAAGGAACTTACCTTCCTCTGTACATTCCACACAATTTCCCCTTTGCCCAGATGTCTCAAAACCAACCAAACCAAATACTCATTTTGCTCCTGTCCCAGAAGCATTACCCAGGAGTGCCGTGTAAGTGCTGCACAGCATCAGTCCCTTCTCTGTCCCACATCTCGTCTTCTGAATATTTTACTTGTAGACTTTAAATCTTAAGGGTACACTTTTTACTATGAGGTTGTAGAGCACTTTATATAACAGAGTTCTGGGTTGTTACTGGGAGGCTACAGTAATAAGCATAATCTACATAATCAGCATAAACTACAATAATAAGCATCACAATAAAAAACTAGAGTGCCAGGGGTGAGTCAGGTAGCTTACTACTCAGAAAAACATAGGTGCTTTTTCTAGAGGTTTAACCTTCTGAATGTTTGTTAACATAAGTTCTGTTATTTCTACCTCTTTCTGAACTGAATTTAGTAAAATTTTGTGTTTGCAATTGATGAATCAGACAAGAAGCAAGTGCGACACCTTCTTAATTAAGATACTCTACCAACATCTCGATCTCGAGGACTTGTGTCCAAAGAATCCTTTTGTTTGGATTCTTTCTACATTCAGTCCCATCTATGGCAGCAAGCAATGACGATGGATCCAGAGGTACTTTAATTCCTCCTGCAATCCGCGAGTGCTGTGAACTTTCATGATTTTGTGAAGGTTACAAAATAAGGCAGTGACATGTATAGCTCTGAGGAGGATTCCCAGCTCCCTACAGATATTACTTAACCCCTGCACCTACTGACTCTCCCCAAGACTAAATTCAGAAGAGCCAGATCTCACCTGTGCTTCTTAGGACCATGAATGCATTAGATTCAGTTTCCAGAGATACCACTCTGACACCAACATATGCAAATACAAGAAAAATTGTCTAAAGATCACTTATTTTGGTGATAGAATAAAGTACAGACACTAATGCCTGCATGGAAGGGAGGCGTTATGTACAGAAAAGCACATAATGTGCTGGTTTAACATCCCGCTTGACCTCCCAGCCTCTCAGTGCCTGGTGTTAAATGATACTCTACAGGTCCATTACGGGTATCGCTCTACTCATGGGAGAGCTGGGAGCGCAATCTGGTGACCCATGAGATGAGCAGCACCAGTTATCTGGAGCACTGGCAGTGTTTTCACACAGAGACAAGGTAGGGAAACTGCAGGGCACCAAAACAAGGACAAAACTTGACTTTGTTTAAACACAGAAATGCAAACCTCAGCACAGCTGCACAGTGCTTGCGTGGACAGTTTTCTTCACTTTCCAAACTGTCTTTTCCGTGGCTCCAGGAATTCTCCCGCGGCTGCAGTTGTGACATGCTGCCACCTGGGAACCCCATCTAAAGGCTTATTCCGTGCAGGTATATTGTGCATTTCTGTACACACACCGTTTAATCCCGCAGTTTCAGTGGGAAGCACTTCTCTTAACAGGCTCTGCCGCTTGCGCTGCTCAGTGGATACTCCTTCAGCCTTTTCCCAGGTCAGAATTAGTCCTTTCTCAAAGTAAAACCTTGACACTAGTAATGTTTGCAGAGGCTCTGCCTCAGATTTTCCTGTCATACACAGAGTTCACCGTTACACAACAGGCAGGTACTGTATACGGCCTGTTTTCCTGCTCAGGACTGCTGTTTTTAACAAGCTGTAACACATGAAATCTCTGCCAAGTTTGGTAGCCATACGGTCAGTATCTAAAAGCACCCGTGGCACTTTGTCATAACGGGAGTAAAATTTCAGACATCCGATGCCTGTGCTGCAATTTCCTTCATTCTTCAAGTGACTTATGTGACTTAAGAGCCAACTTCAGAACAGTATATTTATTAATGGAGGGTGAGTTCATTTGAGTAGTGATGATGCAGACATGACTGATAGCCACCAAAGAGAAGGAACAGCACTTTACTGTCCTGCTACCGACAGTTAAGCTTTTCCTGTTTTATAAAAGGTCCGAGCATCGTTTCCATTTCACTTCCAGTCTGTGCTAACAGATGAGGCCTTGGGGCACAGTTACTCAGTGGACTGGGTGAGGGTGCAGGTTGGTGCCTCTCAGTCCAGTGGAGAACAAAGGACAGTTACTCAGCATTCCCACCCCGCACCTCTGGTAGCGTTTTGCCTCTTAAACCAAGTTAAGCTGATTAACCTGAAGAAAATAATTTTGGCTATTTTAAATGAACAGCATCAAAATCAAAGCAAATCCTTGATTACGCTAGCCTAGAGAAAGTAAAAGCATCAGTGCTTTCTTTTAGACGGTGTATTTCAAGAAACAAAGTCTATTTCAACTGATTTATTTCAGTTCTTATTATTGGTCTCTGAAGAGGCCGACAGAGCTCCTGAAATTTTATCCAACCCATCTGCTATGTATGGATAAAACAGGCAAAGAAAGTATCACGAGATACACTCCTTGTCAGCTTGCTCTAGCTGATCCTGCCTGAGCAGGGGGATTGGACTAGGCGGTCTCCTGAGGTGCCTGCCCACCTCAGCCACTCTGGGAGTCTGGGAAAGTCTCCCACAAGCACAAGACTGCAAACAGCTGGACAGTGACAAAGTGGGAGGCACAGGAAGAATCCTAAGAGGCAGTGTTTGTCCGATGAACAAAAAGGTTAATCAGTGCTGAGTTGGAGAAGTTTGAAGAGTGCCAAGAAGGTGAAAAGGGAATAAAACTCAAACCTGCCACAGTTCTTGCAGGTGGTGTTTTTATCCTCTTAGTGACCATACCAACAGTTACCATGGCAGGTGGTGTCTGTGAGATGACAGTGCTCCCTCACAGCACCTGTCTGCAGCCAGCAGTATGTGAAAGCGAGCTGCACAGGGTATTACAAATCCACTTGGAAGACAGAAACGGGCGCTCTCCTGCAAACAGTTAATCTGTAACTTTACATGTCGAAAGTGGGAAATTGGGTACTTCGGAGTATTAATCGTGTACATCACACAACTGGCGGAATAACATTTAATTTGCTTGACAGTTCATGTTTAAATTTGCCTTGCGTGCTCAAAAGAAGGTCCCAACTCCCACAGTCCATTCTTACGCAATCACAATTATCCATTAAAAAATGCAGTCTGTGGAAAAAAGCAATCTGATTGCTCCAGAAGTTCTTAAAACCCCCAAATTCAGTTATGAATAAGAAAGAGGTCAAACTTGATGTTTAAAGAAATCAAATAGGTGAAAGGACTTAGTGTCCTGACTACACTGGACACAAAGAAAGAAAAACATTTTCTGGTCAGTGCCATAGTTCTGTCCACTAAGTAACTGTATGATGATCTTGTATGACGATGTAAGAATTGTATGGTATTATTAACACTGACATCACACAATGCTTTGAAGTCAGCTGCCACCCACTGTATGGCCAGATTTTCAACACACTGCAATGTCCTCTTACAACAAAAGGTTTTTATCACATTGTGCTACGCTAATGCAACTGCATTTGATCACTTGTGTCTGAACAACGGGAGACTTCCCCAACTGAGGACAAGTGAAAAATGGAAGGATTTTGTTCTCTGTGTTAATATAAAAGAGCAGATCTGACTAAAACCCAAACCTGACCTGAAATTCACAGCCCTGATACCCTGTCATTGGCATGATCCTCTTACATACTGAGTTCTGTCCATGCCCTCACCGACCTCCATACTAAATGCAAAACAGCACGATCGATAAAAATTCTGGGTTTGATCACAGAACCCCAGAACCATTCAGCTTGGAAGGGACCCTGGGGATCATCGAGTCCAACCATTAAACGCACTCTACAAAGTTCACCCCTCAACACCACATCCCAGCGACCCTCAAACTCATCCAGCTCCCTGGGCAGCCTGTTCCAGTGGCTGGGAATGACTCTTGCTGGGAAGAGTTTTCCCTAATGTCCAGTCTAAACCTGCCCTGCTGCAGTATTAATGTGGTAACCTATCTCAGTTTTCTCCAGTTGTTCATGTTCTTTTTTTAAAAAAATATTATTTATTTAACAAATCCTGTGAGTTCATAAACTGTACTGCTGCTCTTTTCCTTGCCAGACTGATGCATTACATCATTACAGTGCATGATGAAACAGACACGAGGGAGTTGGTCAATGCAGACCCCACAATTTTAAGGCTCATTTCAGAGTTTGAAAGCACTAAAAATAACTGTGAATGCAACATGCATGCTGAATAAATCACCACATCTTTAATGGAGCAAGAGCAACAAAGCTCAAATGTTCAAATCATTGCAGTTCCCTGCTAACCAAAGGCAAAGTTAATCTTGTAGTAACGTCTGAATAACTTAAATGTGTCCATCAGCTCTTGCACTTGATTGCTCTGACCCTTATGGGCAGCCAGGCTTGGCGTAGCAGAGCTACCTCTCTATGATGTGTTTAGTCACTCTTCAAGAGAAGCACAAAAAAAGACAGCAGTTGATTCAGGAAATTCAGCAAGTATTTGTAAAGCTATAAGGTTCCTTACTTTACAAAACCACACTGAAACCACCCTGCTTCTTTAAAGCCATGCCACTGGTCTTCTGCTGTAGCAATCAGTGCTATTTCTGTACATTCTAAATTGAATCAAAATCCAAGGAAGCACTAGCTGTGACTGCCACTCAGTTGACAGGTTAGATTTAAGGGCCACGGAGGCCCAACCGGTTTTTTACCTTCACCTTCCACATGCTACTGGCTTATATCCTTTCATCTGCTTACCTCTAGGGCCAGTAACTTCATTACTGGTTTCCAGCACTGTATCAGATTTGATGACTTCAGCAGTTACTGTCACTGCTGCTTGGGCTGGCCAGTCATCTGCTCTGGTGTGAACATGCACCTTAGTCCTGATTTGTATCCAGCTGCTTTTAGTTTCCAGCCACTGGTTCTGGAAACAATGCCAAATTAAAAGTCTCTAGTATCCCATATTTTCTTTTGAGGAAAATACTTCTACACTGTAAAAAGAACTGCTTCAATTTAGACTGAACTCAGCTCTCACTAAGACATAGTTTGATTGCAGATATCAAGTAAGTTATCTGACAAACAGCTCTTTTCTTGGCTTATGAATCAATGCAGACTTTTATTTTCAGCTGCTCATAAATACTCAGTGAAGATTTTACATCAACAAATAATTTCTGATATTCTCTCTGCTTCCCAGTTGGACAAACGAGAGTTAACGAACAGGACAGAAACAGCCCCTTGTTGACAGAAGCACTCTGTGGATACAGTCTGTCCATAAACAGTCCCACAACCCCCCCTGCTCTGCAAATGGTGAACACCACCAGAGAGAAAGTAAGCTGAAGCTGAGCCGCTGGTCAGAATTTGAATGGATTCTGTAGAAGTAATGTGGCTCGTGTAATTACAGAGGGAGTTGAATATGCTCTCGTGGGCACTGAATTTGGTCCATGAATTCTAAATGAGCCAGTGGATGACTTCAATTAATGGAATGCCATAATAAAATTATTATCAGTAAAACTAAAGAAACTCTGAAGTGGCTCTTCCATCCACAGTATTAACTATCTTCTCCAACAGTTACTCACATACTGTCTAGAACCTGATGAACAAAAATCTGACCTTCAGAACTTTAACTCTGATGAAGTAACAAACGAGACAGTGCAACATCGATCAAAAGAATGTTTAAAATGTCAACCACCTGACAATTACTACAACATCGATCTCCAAGTGCCGTACACGTGTTCCAATAACTATGTGGATTTTATGCTGAATTTATACTGTAAGTGACAATTGGTTTTAAAAACTGCTGATGGAAATGCCAATTTGCAATGAGAAAAGACACCTTTAAAGTGTGGATAGCTCTGGTAATTGCTACACAATATGCAACTCCGATCTATTTCAAATTAATGCACTTACAAAATGTGAAATGCTTAAATAGTATTAGATAATAAGACAGTGCAGGCACCCGACACAGCTGCTTTATTTCTCCAAAAGCATTAATTAAAAACATTCTCATCATGGCAAAGGCAACTCTGTCCTTTTTCAACCGTGCTATCTATTTTTGAGATTAAAATCGGCTGAGGTCTGGCAATTGTTACGTGTATTCCACCTGGCAGAGAAAGATTCTTCATAGAAAATGGGAAGTTAATTTCACTTCTAAAAAATATTTCACTTGAACACCAAAGTAGCCTATGGACTATCAGGGTACTGAGAGCAGGTGGCCTCAGGGTAGCCACTTTCATACTTTTTTGTTTCAATAAATACGTGGGCACTTGTGAGGTACCACTGAAGCGATGAAGATAAAGCCAAGTACTTGGAGCACACTCTTCAGCATTCGCATCACGTCCAAGGCCAGAGAGCGCTACCACTGGCACGTGTGGACAGCAGGGACAGCTTCTGGACTTCTCAGCTGCCCTGGGCTTGACAACAATGCCCTAGTGCAACAAGACCCAAGAGAAGTCTGTGTGTCTGGCCAGCAGAAGCAGAAAGTCGGCTCCTGTGGAAGACAGAGCGTGCCCATCAGGAGCTCCCTGCCGTGGGGGCTCTGCAGGGCCCCGCGGGGTGCTGGCACTGCCCAGCACCACAGCCCCATGGCCTGCACTTCTCTCTTGAAGAGATCATGAGGGCCTTGCAGCCGTGGTAGCAACACGGCTGATGCTCTCCAGGCAGTGAACACCACCTGCCTGCTGCTAAGCTAGAAGCCATATTCCTCTCTGAAGAGACCGGGCCCCTCTGTGGCACTGCTTGGTGACTTTCCGTGTGTCTGGTGCCCAGGGTGAGGAACACCCCTCTTCATACTAGTAGGGCTCATTTGCAAAGCCCTTGAGTGAGAGCTCTGCATAGACCAACTTCAGGCTCCTAGATGAGTGTTTCAGCCAACCACTGCAAAAGTCTGGAGCTTCTAAAACACAGCAGCCAGTACATTTTTAAATTTTTAAATTCTTAGGCGCTGTGCTTGCTCCCAACAGTTTGTTCCAATTACATTTACACTGCAGGTTTTGTTTTTTACTACAGGCAAATTGCCTTAAAAATGTGAACTAAGGAGAAAAGTTCTTAGAGTGACCAGCACAAGCTCAGTAGCCATGACCTGAATCTTACAAAATGCAAAGAAATCAAAAGTTAACTTTAAATAGCCTGAAAACCTCCCCCTTTGATACCCCACTTACACTCCATAGCCTCGCCTGTGTAACAGCGTGCTGAATCCACAGTCCCTAGTGGGACTGCAGAGACAGCAGGTATTTGTCCCTCTCCTCCTACAGCAGTAACAGACAAGTGTGCAAGACAACCAAGAACCATGATAATGATGCTCAGGTAGGATTTAGTCGTGCAGAGAGGCAAGAGAATTGAAGATGAAGAGGACAGAGAACCCAAGGCAGGGAGGCAAGTGCAAAAGCTAAAGCCTTGCAGAAGACTTGCAAAGTACCAATAACACGATGCACAAAACACGAAGTGGAAATACTTCATGAATTACAGTTTTTTAAAAGTCTAGGAAGAACCTTCTGTAAAAAGCACCCAAGGAAAAGCCCCAGCTCTGTGGGCTGCGTGCTACAACAGGGAGCAGAGGGGTTCGTGTATTAACCCTACTGGTTCTGTGCATGGACATTCTTTGTGACCCCCAGTGTGCTTCTCTGTGCTCTCCAGAACTTTGCTTACTATTTTTTGCTGACATGATGCATTATCCTTTTCTACAGTAATGTGATGAAAGCTAATTTTATCAAGTCTAGGTAAACGACATCAGAATTTTTGCCAGCTGAAGTTTCTATTATCTTTATGGAAATCCTGTTCCAGCCAGCTAAAGCTTTCTAACTGGACATCTTCAATAGCACTTGCCCAGTCCCCTTCTGACCAGCATTTGCAATCTCTCCTCCCATTAAAGACTGACTTCTGCTTCTGTACCTTTTCAGCTCATCTTGGCATGTATGTGAAATGGCACCAGTATCTCTACCGTAAAATACTAAACAGTCCAGCTGTCTTAGAAGCACTCTCATCCATTCTCTGAGATGAGCATTTCCCTTTTACTGACAAGAATGGATGGCTGAACAGATGCAGCGTACTACAGACAACTGTATTTACCCCCGTTTCATTTTGTGGCTAGGGGTTTTATTTGACATGTCACGTGTGGCACTGGCCAGGCTACCTTTGACTCTTCTGCTGCACCTACCTGCATAGAACAAGCACTCACTTCGCAGTCAGAAGAATGCTTATTGATTAGCTAATACTCATTAGAAAAGACCTTTGTTTTCTTAGAGACTTCTTAGTTCTAAGTTTTCAAGTAATTCATGTTCTTAATGTTCTTCCTTCTGGTCCTAAATATTCATAGCACTCAAAAGAATTGAACTTCCTTTTGAATTCCTGCTTTTTAACTTCAACTCTGGTCCTGGAACCTGAATGTCAAGATTACTACCTTAGCCAGATCACTGGTTTCAGCTCATAGTAGTATTTTCCTTTTTCATTATTCATGCTCCCCTCAGCAGTGATCCTGTGCACTAGGGACAAATATAGATTTCAAAAGCATCTAAAATATTTGTGAGTCTTTTAATTCTAGGCCATCTTATGGAAACAGAGAAAAAGTTTCTTTAAAAAAACCACATTTTTCCAAGAGTAGATCAACGCTGTACACTCCCAAATGAGAAAATCAATATTGCTCTTAGGAAAAAAAAGATTGCTTTGCAACTATTCCATTTCGCTGGGGCTGGAGTTTCAATTCTAAGTGCTTAGTTCTCTCAATCCTCACAGGCACACACAATGTTTTAACACTACCTTGTTTCAAACACAAAAATAAATAAGCAGCAATATCCATTCCAGTAGTGCTAAACTGAGTGATGTAAAAGGTATTTCCTGATCCAGAACAATACAATTCTACACCCTTTTTTCTTTGCTTTTGTTGAAAATGGGTGAAGTGTAACACAACAGACCCATCTCAGAACTTAAACCTGCAGAAGGACCTCTTGCGCTCATTCCTTGGAATTCAAGTGTCTTTTACCCTGAGAACAGAGACTGACACTCATTGTGCCTGCTACCTTCTCGGAACGAGAGATGGGTTACTCCCTGGTCCTGCTATCCCAACACCCCAGGATCAGTTGCAGAATACAGTCTACAGATCACTCACAGTCCATGCTCAATGGACCTAGCGATCCGATCTATGAACAGCTGTCTTCTGTTTAAGAGACTCTCTGACCAGGCAATAGACAGTGAGTTTGACTGGGGTAAGCAGCACAGCAGACTAACAGTCCTGTTTTCTCTATCGACAGAAAGCCTCCTGAATCCAAGCACCACAGCAAGTACAGAAGCCAAATGGTCCAGTACAAAATCTGCTCCAAAACTAGAAATCAGATGAAAAGATTCTCTCTCTGAAACCCTGCACTGAAATAAACAATGAGAATTGGGCCAAAATCAACCACTGAACCGTGCTAGTACCAGCAGCTGCTGGACTGGGGGGCTCCTGTTCCGCCACCTTCTCGCACGCTCTCGGTTTGCCATGCTTATGTATTTTACACACACACTTCAGAGCACCGTCCTGCTTCTAAATAACAAAAGACCTCTTGTTTTTGTAAATGTATGCATTTCACAGTAGTTTCTTACAATCACGGGATTTTTTGGCCTAAAATAATTACAATTTCATTATAAGTTTAATTTCCAGCTGTAGGAGTAAAAGAACACGTACTCCTCTGTAAGCCAGCACAGGATCTGAGTCATCGCAGCTATATGCTGTTCTTAAACTTCAGAAATACCTTCAGGACAGCAGCTCTGCTGGCAGCAGTGTTCAGATTGTCAGGGAAAAGCAGCTGCAGTATTCAGTATTCCCATCATTTTATTTTTTTTTAAACACGTGGAAAGGTGCCATGGGAAGGCTGACCTGTAGTCCACCTGGTTTGTATTGACTTTCACATCCCTGGATGAGCTTCATGGTTTAACTGCTTATAAATTGAGAGGTGTATGAGCCAGAAGCTATTGAACAATAGAATACAGAACTGCCCATTATCTCCTCCATCACAAGCACTTTCCAAGTACATCTGTACTTAAAATATCCCTTCATTGACTGACGGCACTTGTTTATTACACAATAGTTATAAAGTCTCTAATAACACGGTGTTTTGGCAAAGAATCTTCCAAATCATCCCTCAGAAGTAGTTTTAATGCAAGCGATACGCTGTCATCAGTCTGCCTTCAAGATGACAGGCCTGGTTAAACAACACTCCTCAGCACCAACAAACATCCAGGCTCAGGCAGATCAGAGTTAGCCAGAAAGTGCAGTCAGGCCTGGGCACGTACTTGGGGCACCTACAAGCAACCATCTTTTCCATGCAGAATGCTAGAAGTAGACCCTGAGAGGCCTAAACACACAACTGAATTGTAGCTTTGCTTCAACACGTTCAAGAGCTAAAGCAGAACCTTTATCCTGTTCTGCACAAACCACTTAAAAACCCCAGCACACCCCTCACACCAATTTGATGTTCTGTACTGGTTTGCCACTGCTGCTCTTCTGTCATCCCTTCTTGCCATTGATCTCCTCTTGCTTTCTCCCTTACTGCCAGTCCACCTCATCCCCCAGTTTTCCCAGTTCCCTCCTATCATCACGCTGAAGGGGGGCTCTGTCCTCACACCCCCAGCTGTCTCCAGGGTAGATTTTGGCCAAAACCAGCCGTGGGCTGTTGCGCTTCCCTGTGAGCTGCTCTGGGGTGGTTAAAGCAGTACCATTCCTGTCACCACTGCCCACTGTAGGAGGGACCCACTGGAAGTGCTGCCGTTAACTGTTTTACCATGGTGCATGTACTGCATTAGCTGCTTTAACAGCTGCACGAGGCAGTTCTGCTCAGCTGTTCCAAGAACTGGCAGCACTACCCAACAGAAAAGGCTGGAAGTGACAGGCTAAGCCATACACTAAAAGCCCCTTCCAGACCCTCTCCCAGCAGCACACCAAATGTACTAAGGAAACCAACAGATAATGTCCTGATTTTCCATTCCATCCTACCTACATTTAACCACGTGTAAGAGTTGCACCGGTTTCTCTGTTGGTAGAAGGCTGCTACAAAATAAAGACAGTTAGGAAGTGCAGGAATGAGCTGAGAATATGCTAATGGTAGTGACAGTGGACACGTGGAGTGGATTGCTGAGGGGCTGGGGAATCCGAGTCACGGCAGCCTTACCATTGCTAATTCTGATGTCTGTCTAAAATGAATCACCACAGGGGAAATTATTTCAATAGCTAAGGACATTTCCTTGCCATTTTCTACTGCTTTTAATTAGGAAGCTACACGTGAGGTTTCTATATTGTCTGCAAAAAATGGAGCATGGATTTTTCATGTCAGGTACACAGCTCCCTTTCTCTCGGCTTCAGTGACTTCTTTCTTGTATAAAACATGCTAGAAGGAAACAGCCATACATACAACTTTGAAACTATTACTCGATGTCAAATGCCTCATCTAAGCCATTTCCCTTGTGAAAAGATGAAAATTCAGAAGCATCTGGAAGAGGTTAGCAGGGAAAAAAAAGGAACCCAATTTAGAAGAGAAACTATAGCAGAAACTAAGACCAGCAACCTAACTGCCTCCGAGGGGGTGGCTCCTGGCAGACAGATAGATTAATGCACATCTGGATGCAACCGTGCAAATCCCTCCGTGCTGTGAGCTCTAGAACTGTGAGTGATGCAGCTGCAAGAGCAGGACTCTGCTCCAGAGCTAAGAACAGCATCACCAAAGCCCTTGGCTAACAAGCAGTCCTGAAGCAGGGGACTAACCTTTTTGAGGCACGTATTTTGACAAGGACTGCCAGGTGGGCAAAACAACCCTTTTTAGGTAGCATTTTGCCACCACCAGAACAAAATTAGGATCTCTCCCATACCTTCTGTGGTTACTGGCAAGTTCACTAAGATTAAAGGGAGTGTTTATTCAAATTCTTTGACTGTTGTAGAGGAAATGGAAATGGCTGCAGCTCTGCTTAAGCAAGACGGGCGATATGTGCAATGGAAATCTCATCCACATGTGCCAAATAATGTTAGTTAGAGCTTTCCCTGTTGATACTGTGATCCCTGACACAGAGAAGTCTGCTCCAGCACTAGTTACGAAATGAGCACAATCTTGTAAAGAAAAGTTTCCCTTGCCTCTTTTCCTTTCCCTCTGTCATTTATTTGCTCTCTCATTTATACAGAACTTCTGCTGACATTCAAAGGTGGGGTTTGATCTGGTGAATACTGACCTGTGCTAATTGAAGTGACTTTCTGTTGTTGTTGTTTGTCTCTTAACTGTAATTAAAATTTCTAATTACAGTTTCTGGCCATGCCTGTAGCGTGCTGTTACCACGGACGATGTGCCAGAAGAGTTACTGTGTCCTCCCAGAAGATGCAGAACAATGGCTCTGGCTCACGAGTGAACGACACAGTTCCTGAGTGAACACTGAGGACCAGCTCAAAAACCTCCTGGAGGCAAACAGGGGCTATCACATAATGTGTGACAGATGAGCCACAGCCCACGGAGGGAGCCAGTCTGATGGATGGGATTCTCAGATATTTTTGCCTTCATCACTCATAACTGACTCAAGCATGGTGCCAGTAGTGACCAGTGCTGAAGGTCCTCAGTGAAAGAAGCCAGCACAGACCACAGTTGCAGCAAGTGGAACATGGCAAGCAAGTACAGAATCCTATCTGCATTTCACCAGACTTGCTATGGGATCCAGCTACAGAGGACGTCTGACTATTGTGTTGCACTCTCTTCATTTCTGACATACCAGGAGGATTCGTTTGCTTTACACTCAAATCACATAACCAACAAGACTAAAACCACATTCCATTACTTGAGTGAAACGTAATAGGGTCCTTGGAAGAAAGCAGATAGAAAAGGTAGCCAGAGAAAAATTTATTCCAACTGGAGGGCTCTTCCAGTTTTCTCCGCTCACTCCCACAAACACATCCATTTCCTTTATGTCATGTTTGCTTATATTACTTTTTAGAGTTAGATAATCGGCGCATTGGTCTTTGACAAGCATGTTTTAGACCATGTAATTTTATTGTCAAGATTTGTCTAAACCCACTTTCACCTGTGCCCGTATACGCAGCCACTTGCAGACATCCAAGGTCCTAACCCCTTGTTTGCCAAGTTCATAAATCCAGCTGTCGTGTAAGCACATGGAAAGGTTTTGGTAATTTGAGTCTTTGGCACATACCAGAGTAAAAGGACAACAGCAGAGAAAGAAAAAAAGCAGAGCTTTAGAAGAAGGGCTTTCAGGAGAACAGGGTTGGGAAGTTGACAGCTGTATGGTGTGAAGAAGGTGGCTGCACGTTTTGGATGTGTGAAAATGAGACAGTAAATGTACTGAGCAAAAAAGATGTTGCTTCAGATAATGTATAAGCTGTGGGCATACATATGTATGTATGTAAAGGGTTTAAAAATTCATTGTTTCAGTCATAAGACGTGCACAGTTAAAGATCGGAAATGAAAGCTTTTATCACACATCTGGGGCACTGCTGACTCTTGTCTTCCTTCAGTTCTTTCAAAAGGAATAAACAAAACTTCATTGTCAAAGCGCTGCTGTAACAGTGAACCTCACTTTACAGCAGAAATAATGTTCTAGCTTTCTCAACAAGAGCTACTAAACAGCTTAGGGAGGTACTGTTGCATGACAGCGGCGACAGGTACAAGGTGGTTTCTCCTACACAGTCTACTAAGAGCAGCAGCGGTATCAGAGACCATCAGACAGACTAACCTGGGGCGTCATTCCGTGGCAGATGTACATGATCGGGATGTTCTCTGTGTCTGGCCCTTGATCAAGGCACAAATCACTTTTCAGGGAATTCTGCAGCTAAAACAAATGGAAAGAAAGAGAAATCAGGCAAGTCTTAGATGAGAAGAGGATGGTGTGATTACTTTCTATTCTCTGCAAAAAAAATCATACATAGTTGAGCAAGAAAGGATGCAAAGTGAAAAATACTTCTTGCAGCGAAGAGAAAGCACCTGGGCTAAATTCTTCCCCGTAGATATCTAGCACTACTGATTTCAGTCATGTTGCACAAGGTTTCAGGGGTGGTAGATTTCAAAAAGCCTTCAGAGATAGCAGTAATTTTTGATACACATTTTAAAAATACTACATCTAATGAATCCTACACACCAAAGACACAAATCTGTCTTTTGGAGGGAGTTTCAAACAGCACAATGCCCTGGAATTGAACAGCTTTTCGGAATGACTCCAGCGAGTCTTCTGATTTTTGGAAACAATTCAAAAAGGCCCGTTCTGCTGACACTTAAAAGGCTGCTGGCTCTTGTCCCATCACTCCGGGCTGAGCCACGCACAGCACCGTAGCCAGGACAGCCTGCAGAGCACTTGGCCCTGCTCATCACAAAGCCACATACGTTATCTGTGCGATACCGAGACAGAAAGCTGGGGACTGCCTACCCACAGGCATGGATAAAGGTGCTCAGTGCTGTAAGATCAGTTCAGAGAACACGAGGGAATTGTCTGGTGGAGGGAGTGAAGAGGTGGTTTGCAACCACCTGTGACTAACTGAGTGGTCCTGTCAACTGGGTACAGGGGCCTTCTTTGAGGAAGACTACTGGATGTGCTTAGCAAGGAAGGCTAGCAGTGCCCCAGGAGGTAAGAAGCGTGGACAAGCCAGAGGTTTGGGTGAGTCACATAAAAGCCACGCTGTGGTTTAAGCCCAGCTGGCAACAAAGCACCAAGCCCTGGTGGGATGGGGAGAACTGGAAGAAAAAGGTAAAACCTTGTGAGGACAGTTTAGCAGGGCT
Source organism: Chloroceryle amazona (assembly GCA_027560015.1). NCBI lineage: Eukaryota > Metazoa > Chordata > Aves > Coraciiformes > Cerylidae > Chloroceryle > Chloroceryle amazona. The sequence goes on from JANHFX010019489.1 coordinate 79,205, forward strand.
ACAGAAGAAAGAAGAAACAACAATAATAGTAATAAGAGAACAAAGCGAGTGATGCACAAAGCAATTGCTCACCACCCAGAACCCGACACTCAGCCCAGTCCCGAGCTGTGATACTCCAGTTGTACACTGAGCGTGACCATGATGTCACATGGTACCAAGTAGCCCCTTGGCTAGTTCAGGTCAGCTGTCCCCTCACAGCTTCTTGTGAAATTTAGCCCTATCCCAGCTGAACCCAGGGCAACCACAAACTCATTTCTACAAGATTTCCAACTCCAAACCTGACTTTAAATTCAGTGACAGGCAGGGCAAATGGCACCATAAAGTATGCGTTAGGTATCGCTGCGGGCCTTACTCTTAGCTCCGAGCTGCAGGAATTAATGTCTCTTCTCTCAAAGCTTTGCATTTCTTAGCCATGAACGTGAACACAACCATGGCTCTAATCATAATCAGGCACCAAACCAGCGATAAAAATCAGCCTTAGTAATTCATGCCTTCATCCACCACTACCTTCAGCTTTTCAAACCCTCTCCCACAAACTCAGATTCTAATCCTTGTGCCAGCCCTAATACTCTGACCTTTTCCACAACACTCCTCCTCACAGAGGGAGCAAAAAACCTGCCTTGAGCAACAGCAGTCAGTACGTGCCTTAGCTGAGGGGGCTGACCCAGCAGAACACCACGTACAGAGACTTCAGAGTCCCGAGCTCTAAAAAGAAACGTGACCTTAACCCTAACAGCAGCTGGCTGGGGATCAGGCACGACAGAAAAAGAGACAAACCAATACATTCCTTTTAACACCAGTCCACTTTTTATGAACCTTGAAAATGGAAAAATAAAACGGGCTCTTCAGATGTAATTTCTCAAACTCTTCTAATCACAGCTCTACAGTTAAGAGATCTGTAAAGAAACGATCCCGATAGAAAAGAGAAAACCAAAAAAGCCACTGGCCAGTTAACAAATAATGCTGCTCCAAAAGCCGAGGCCCAGATTCTTAGGGACCATCCCTTCTTTCCAAACTCTCATGGCTTTGTGGCAACCAACAATTCACTTGGGTAATGAAGTTTTAGACTATCAAGGCTTAATCTTAATTGCAACCCAAAATCTACCCGGATGGCCAATCCCCACGCCAAGAACCAGAGCTGGTTGGTCAATACTGCCACGTGCTCCCGTTCAGACCTGGAGCCTTCCAGAGCACGGAGAGAAACCAGACTACTGAAGTTCTGAATTTGCACAACCATCTCAAGAGTCAAGCTGAGCTCGGGGAGCCAGTCCTTACACCAGATCCATCAGCTTCTGGCCGATACACATCTTGCCTTCTCCTGACTCTACGGGGACTGCAGACTTCGGAAGGAACTTTGGTTCCCAGCCATTTGCTCTGCCACCAGCCCCACCCCGGGCTGTATGCCACGGCATCCGGCAGACGCAAATGATAAAACTATTTTCTTACCTCTCAAGAGTACAGGAGGAAATGTACGATTCAGGGAATAAATATGGGTAATAAATACGGGTGGTGACACCACAGTCGCCTACATCCTTGCATGCAGAAAGGCAAATTCAATTCACAAGAAAGAATCATTGTGAATACGACACTGGATTGCTCTACTAGCTTATGAACTTACTCTGCTCATCTTCCTGGCCATGCACAGTGCCCTCTCTCTTTAGATGGCCATTTTCCTAGGGGGATTTCAGCGTAGACAAGGGCACTACTATCACACAAGTGATGATGATGATCCCAAAATACAGGCATTTGAGGTTCTAAATTAAGATCTGGTTACAGGAAGCCTGAAGTTGAAGCACTGAAACCTATTTTGTTAATTCACCTGCTGCCAAAAACCTTCCAGCTGACAGCTCCAGGGGCTTTAAAAAAATCATGTCTTGAGTATCTCTGAGTAGAATGCAAGCCAGGAAACCAACACCACAAAATGAGGGAGGAAGATTAGAGTCGGTACCTCAGCATAAACTAGAGCAGAGCAGCTCGCTGTCATCTAATGGTCTAACATGTTTCAGCTAGTGACTTCAGGTTTATCTGATCCTTCTGCTGAGCGCCAGGCATTGTCATCATGAATTAGTTCTGCTGTTACACCTTTCTCCTCTACCTGTTTAGAGTGGCAGGCATAGACAAGATCCTTACCACCCCATAGGCGACGGTATCTGAATACATTCTCATTTCTGGATATACGCTGACGAGATACCACCTAAAGGTCTTGCACTGGAGCTTTTTCCTCAAGGCCTTCCGCTCGGAAATATCACCAATATCAATTCCAGAGTCCTGCACATAAAACAAAGGAGAGAAAAAGCAGAAAAGACATCAGTGATACACTTCTGTGTCAGTCACCTCCCTCACTGCAGAGAAGATCACGACCTGTGGTGATGGTCAGCTTTTGGTCGCAAAGCGAGTCTGGTACCCACGCACGCTCCAGGAGCTCCCCGGTTCAATACGACACAGCTCGCCATGGTGGGGGCTCTTTCAGAGCCTGCTGTGGTCAGTGGAGCCACTCCTGTTGACCTCAGGGGGGGTTAGATCAGCTCCCGGTGAGTATCGCCGTTGGCCTCTCATTTCCCAGCACTTCCCGAATCCCAGGGAAGTAGCAAGCTGCCCTAGAAACAGCCTGACTGTGCCGTCCCACTGTGGCCCGATCGGTAGCACCTGACACTTTATGGCCACTTCTGAAGTCCAGGTTTACTGCTTCACTGCAAAGAGCAGAAGCTGTGCTCATCTTTCTGAACCATCACTTACTAAAGTTCTCTTTCTAATGCAGAAAGACAAGTTGCTATTTTTATTAAAAGCAATTGCAGAATATTCTCTCTCTAATTTTTATTCGTCTTTACATTTCTGGCTAACCTAATTTCTACTCATCCTAAGAGCAGATCGTAAAGTGCGAGTTTCATAAAGACCCTGTATATAAAAATCAATCATTTATCACATTGAAATCATGCAGCAGAAATTTTTAGAGAGGGATCTTAAGTGCAAATCCACGGCTGCTCTTTGACAAGCAGTAAAATGAGACACGTTGCTCCGCACTCTGCTCTACTGCTTCAGCCTCAGTGCGAAACACAGGATAAATAAATTTTCCTAGGGAAATCCAACAGCCTTTACTGAGCCATAAATGCCCCAAAGATTTTGTCAGCCACCAGATCTGATTTAAAAAGAACACTGGAAGCACTGAATTTTCTTAGTTACGCATGGAAAAGGCATCATTAGAAGTACCTAGGTTTGTGAGCTGCTGAAGCAATGACTGCTTCTTACACCCCAAAGCACTGAAATAACGTTGATCTGGAACAAGTGTATTTTAATCATGGAAGCATTTTCTAAATCAGGTTAAAATCGACTTCCACATTAGTGACGTGAAAGGTAGGGAAGGGAGGTCTGGCATAAACAGGCATAACTGAAGTCAGGCCCTCACGCCCTGCGTAATTCATAGAACTTGACGTGGCACGACTCCTCAAGCCATCATTTTTCCTGACTTTTCTAGCAAGTAACTAGATAAGGAACACCTTGTAGGGTGCTGTAAGACAAGCGACCCCATGGACAGATCCCGCGTGGGCACCGCTCTGGCTGCATTTGTACTTGCCACTCTGTCTGCCACTTGTGTGAAGGCAAAGGAGGAGCCAGCACACAGACATTCCACTTCCAGCACTAACAAGGCTTTCTGGGATCGGGTACTAAACCAGTCCAGTGCATCCCAACTCCTTTCTCATGCAGCCCTGCAAGCACCAATGCTTGTTTCCTCACAGTTCCTTGTACAGGGCAAGAAAGAGCATCTGGGGTGTGAGCGATCACATCCTCCCGTGCAGGTGGAGGAGGAACACAGCTCGTGTGTAGCACACTGGCTTTATCACCAGCAACAACTCGGTGTGGTCCCAAAAGCTGGGAATGTGATGGGAGGAAAAAAATATAAAACCCAAAAACCATAGGGGAGGACACATGGAGAACACAGCCCTCGTTTTTGGGACTTCAAAAATGTTTCCCTGGGGTTTTAAGACCTCTTCTGAATCTAAGTAGCTATGATGCAGAAATCACCATGGTATCCGAGATCCCCCTTTAAAGCCCTCAGCAGTTCAGAGCCACCCCCGAGATCCCAAGAGGGCAGTCACAGCAGACTGCCGAGTGAGTCTGACTCCTTTATAGTAGCAGTAGTAGTAGTTTTCAAAGACTTAACAACTTTGTAAACATCTGACTATGGGGTTTCTCAGAGATCTGGGAATTCTTGCATGGAAAAACCAGGTCCTGCAGTTAACACTTTGTACTACCGTATTTCATGGCAAGTCCCAGCTGTTGTAACTGATCACATTTCAGTTACCTACAGAGTCCATCACCAGGGCACTATTTCTTCAGCTTCCAGACAGAGGATTACTCCCGTAGTCACCCACTCGTGTAAGGCTATTTGGCCATGCTACCCATCTGTCCTCTCTGCACGTCTCTCACAATGATGTCTCCACATCTTTTTGCCTAAGTTGAAGCTAGGTTTGATCTGAAAATTGTCCCTCTTTGGTATTTCACCTTTAATTTAATCACGGCAAGTAAAGATAAAACAAATACTGCCATCCAGTCTGATACCTAAATTTAACTTAATCCATCCCCAGCCTTTCTCATCCACCATCTCTTTATGAATTTGATTTCCACATTGCATTTGAATCTCAGCTTTGCACAAGATGAAGCACATCTGGATGGACAATAGGCAAATACACGTAGAATGCTGGGTAGCCTGGTTAGCAAAAGGCATTTCTAAGCTCTGCGTTAATGCTGTGTTTGCAAGCCAAAAAGCTGAAACTTGATCAGTCAGTGAAGCTCAGGAAGATAACTAACAGTAAAAAATGGAAACTGAAATGTAAATCTACTAGGTTAATCACAAATCCAATTCATTTGAAATTGTTTTAATGTAAAATAAGTTACCCTCTTTTCCAGAAATGCCTTTATTCTTGTGTGCACTGCTGTGAGACTACTCAAAGCAGGGACACTTAAAGGGTAGCTTGGATTCTGTGAACAGGGGGCTAACCAGAAAGGTCCTTTCCTGTATCAGGTCACTGAGGATTTATTTCCTGGTGCTTTCCTGGTATATTATGTGGCTAATTCTGCAACCTGAAAAATAGGACAACGTCTTCTCCCCTTTGCCAAACTTACCCAGTTTTAACCATGAGAGGTGGAGGAAAACAGTGAAAGCAGGTGAATCAACACCAGCATTTGTATATCGAGCTGATTTTTGGTTTCTAACCTTTTTTGCCTGATGAAAGCAAAGGAGAATACAGCATTTTATTTCTCGAACCAGAAATGGCAGCAAAACCAGCAGCTGCAACGGAGCAGCTGCAAAATCAGGCAGATTTTACAGATTTTTATTAAAGAAAAAAATAAATTGCCTAAGTTAATTTATTATGCCTAGAGTATTTGCTTTTGCTCCCTGTAAGCCAAACCTCAAATCCAACTACAGCTGTGGTTTCCAACCTCTAGGTGGAACTAACCTACTCTACAAGGATCCTGAATGTTTTCCAGAACAGGGCCAGTCACCCTTCTCAGGGCCCTACAGCTCTTAACAGTTCATAGATTAAATGCCATTGACTATAGGAGTGAAGAACAACTAAACTCAGGTGTTCAGCTGAACTCTCAGGTTCTCAATACAATGGGCCAACCACTGCTCACCTACGGAAGAGAAACCTGGACGGGCAGGCCAGAGCTGCAGCTAGATTCCGCAATACGCCGTGACATCCACCAGCCACCCTGACTCTGATGTGAAGTTACTCGAGTGCTACACCCAGACTTGAATCGATAGATGTTAAAACCCCTTGCCCCTTGGCAGAACTCCCCTCACAAATCTGGGGGAATTGCAGCTTTCTCTGATGGCAAGAGACTTAAAATAAAAATGTGTAATACAGATTTGATGCTTCCTTTTTCCACATTTCTACGCCTACTAGATTAAAATTTTCACCAAGAGTCATCAGTGAGGATGATTAACTTGACAGGAAATTGATTTTTAAGGAACCTGAAGACAAAGTTTTCTAGAATAAGACACAACTGCATATCTGTTTTTATATGTGTGTATGTGCAGGCATACCTTAGCCTCCTGGAGGACATAAATACATACACGGGGATACACAACTAACAGAATCCCAGCAGAAGAGTAAAAATTCAACCCAAAAGGATCTAAAGCCAAATCTTTCCAACACTGGTCTATGTGACTCACCTCCTGCGGTATGTTCCACGCCATATAGACATGGCTCTTAAATTCATCCATCCAGACTTCAGCCACTCTGAGAGCATTTCTCCGGACATGAGCAGTCAGATCTTCTGTGTAGGGTTTATGTGCTCTTTCAATGTGGGCAATCCTGGAGCAAGGTAGAACCTCAACACTTCCTCCACACTGCCATACCTAGGAGGAAAAAAGGCAATCTGCTGGTGAAAGCTCCCCCACACCACTGCTGTCCTTTAGTGAATGATTTTATTTCTATGCTTGTCATTGTTACAAAGAAAGTACTCAAGACTTATTTTACTATACAGAGAGGTTTTTTAGACAATCGTTGAGAGGACTTACTACCTTGCCTTACCATGAATTATTACTACTACTAAACCTTACTACAGAATTACCACATCACCAGTAGCCTCTCATCACAACCTTCCCAGATGAATTCAGCTATTCTCAGTATTAATAAAAGTATTTATATGGCATCCAAACCCAGTAGCGGCTGGGTTCAAGTTTTAATGCTTTGCAGGCATTTCTCTAGGCTTGTGCAGAGTCCACCTCAATGCATACAGGCACTATTCAGAACCTCCAACAAGACAGCTTTACGTCAAAGAGAAACTACGTCAGCCAACTTTTTAAGATCACTGAAGTTTCAAGTTCTAGGAAGAGTAGGAATATAAATGCATTTTATGCTCTGCTTTAAACACAGCTCAGAAAGGATGAGGTTTATTTCTTTAGAGGCATGACAAAGACTGCCTATTGACAATGTTCTGTGAACAATTTCAACCCATGCTACTTTTATAGCTTGCAATACATTTGTAGTGTAGGTCATTGGACCTGCTCCGGCGTACTTCAGCTTTGCCCGCTACCGCAGCCGAGCTAACGCCCATCGTGTTAATCACATCTATTGCATTGATTTCTGATTGTCTCTCCACTTTCAACAAAAGAGAAAACCATTATGGCAGCCTTAACAGTCAGTGAAGTACTTGCGGTTGTTTCTTACAGAGAAGCTCTTTCTCTCTGCATCTTGGAGGATGTAAACTTGCTAACAAGATCAAGGCAGCCACTCATAATGGTTGGGTGGATGCTGCTTAGGTGACAATGCAGACGGACTCAAAACTGCTTGCTGCTGCCGAACAATCCTCAGTGTCCCAGGGGCAGGTGGACTCACTAGGGAGGGACAGAGTTCCCCCTATGACGCTGCTAGCAGAGGTATGGGGGCTTGGTATGCCAAACCAAGAGACCAGCAACGTAAGAGCCAGGGTGCTCCTTCCTCGTCCAGCTCATCCAGCAGAGTATATTGTGATGTCTCTCCTTGTGGCCAGGGCTGTGGGCTGGCAGAACATCGTGTTCTGGAGCTGATCTCAGAGCCCTCAGGTCTGTCCGTCCTATATGCATATGCTCTACTAAGGAGGCACTTTGCTCAGGCATTCATTTTATATATTTAGACATCTGGCTTGAATACAGCATTTAGGCATTTGGCAGCTCCCGAGACCAGAAAATGTGGCATGGATTCAGAATGTTTACAAACCCTTTTCTGAACTGGTGCCTAATTGCATTCGGCATATGCTGGGAGAAGAGATAGAGCCTTGGTTTTCAGAGCTCTCTGGAAGATGAGCCATCCCACAAAGCTCTGTACAGTCGAGAAGGGAGCTGAACAAGTCTGCAGCACGTGTACAGAACTTGGAAAGCCGTAAGAGTAAATAAACATAAACCATTAGCAACATCGGGGCAAAGCTGAGATGATAATAAATCTTTAAAAATAAATGGGCAATTGATCTGGCACGAGAATAAATAATCTGGAAACAACATTTGTGTTTTATCTTTCTAAATATAAACAGACAATCCAGTTTAATGATCTAACAAAAATAAGTTTGTCAAACATTTAATTTTAAATGGTTCAGCTACATTTCTTAATAAAGCTTAAATGAGAAGTATCATCAGGCTTTGCTCACACAACGCCTGCTTGCCTGCTTTCAGGCCAAACCACTTCTCAGGACAGCACTGACATCCAGCTCTAAATTGCTTCAGGGTTACTCACTGTACACTGTGTAAATTACTATCATAGAAGACAAGGAAGATGTAAAGATGGTCATTTTTAGCTAGGGATGGCCTCAATGCAAGGCCAACATGTGAACACCAAATCTTCTGTGGGATTTTTAGACTTAGGTCTGAATACCATCTTGGCAATAAGCTGAACCAAAAAATCGTGGTCTGTAATAAACTGAATTTCCAACTAAATTTCTAGGATCTGAAAATCTGAAGAGCAGTCATCTATAATTTTAGTACTGATTCAGTAATCAGTAAAATCTAATTTGACTTTATAATGAAGTCATACGCGTGTTCAAGAAACATCCCGAGATGACAGTCTTTAATATAGTTTGTAAATAACAATTACCCACTACCTGAATAAACACTAATTAATCAAATCTGGTGGCCACTCCTTTCTCTCAGACACTGTCAGTCTTTGTTCCATGTCCAAAGACTAATTAATTACTCTGCAAGAACCATGGATTCACTTAAATCTTAACGCTAAGAGGGAATTGTCAACACGGATCCTGTCAGACCAGGCAGGCTGGGTTGTATTAAAGAGTTTCACAAACATAGCCTATTATTTCTAAGCAAAAATCCCCTGCAATCCCTGACAACGTGACTAGCACGCACCAGAACTGGTGCAGAGATACACGCTAGTGGTTTATCCGGGACAAGCCACAGACCCTTCCTCTCCCACAAGCATTCTTTGACGGTGGGATGGCACTATGGTGAGAAAGTTCTTTTCTGTTAACCATTTCATTCTGCTTAGGCAAAGGCCAAGAAAATGTAGGCAGGCGTTAAAGTGGGCTTTTCAAACAGCACAGAACTCTCCCAGAATCTCGAGGGATTCTGGATTCCCAACTCCCCGAAACGTGCAGAATCTCCAGCCAAGGACTGAAGGGCTTTCCTAGTCCTATACTAAATATCAAACACTGTGAACAGGCTGTATGAGTACTGCACAGTCTAACACAATTAACTGACTGCTACAGAAACACACAGGGTATTTTTCATTCTTCCCTGACTGTATTTGAAATAAAGGAATTTCTTGTAGCGAGGTCGGGAACACCCACCTGTTCTTTCTCTCTTTCCTTCTTAGACCAACCGTCCATTTGAATTGACCACTCCTAGCTCCCCCACCTCCAAATCTACGGTACCTGAACCATTCTGGTGGAGCCACTGTGGGTGGCTGGGTGGTTTTTTCAAAACATCTTGAAAATGTATCAATCTCACATCAGAATTGCGTAGGAGAGACTCAGTTAATTACTCTCGGCCAACACCTTTTGGCCAAAGACAAGTTTTAGAGTTTTAATATTTTAATACTGAGAAATGTATTTTCTTGAGACTCGACTCAAAGGGAAGTTGTGAAGCCTTGTAGAGCTGTCTCTTCCTCCCCTAGTAAAGCCTTGTAGAGCTGTCTCTTCCTCCCCTAGTAAAGCCTTGTAGAGCTGTCTCTTCCCCCCCTAGTAAAATTCCTGCAGACAAGAGAGCGATTGGGGTCAGTTCCTCACAACTTCGCACATTTCCCCTGTGAGCTTCACAGCTATTTTTTGCTGTCATTTGTAATCTTTATTCAGCCTTCATCCATACTGAATAGCACCTTTCTGGTTAGTTCATGTGATGGCTATAAAAAACCACAAAGGTTCAAAAGGTGGTGAAGATTTTCCAAATTATCACCCATGACTTTTGCAGGGAGTCTAAAGATAAAGAGCTTTAGAGACTTTTTAACCACATGGAATGGTGTGAAGCAATGGGTTAAATCTCTGAGCATACTGCCAGTCTAATCAGTGATGCTTAGTGACGAACTTGCTCACACAAATTGCAAGGAAGAAATGTGATTAATTTCTTAAACTATGGTTAAAAAAAAAACCAAACCAGCATCTTTTCCTGTTGCCCATGAGTAAGTTTTACCTCTGGGAGCAAGAGGTGTAAATTGATAGCAATTAGTCTCAGTTTCCCAGCAGATCCCTGAAGTAACATCTGCTTCCATCACTGGGATACAGTAAAGGGCAATTCACGTTTGATTCTGCAAAAGCACCACCCGCAAAACTGTACCGGGGGTCTCGGGCTTTGCTGTAAGGCAAAGAGCTGACAAAGTCTCCAAGTGTGAGGGAGTGTGTGTATCTGGGAGTACTTGGCATGACTGCTGCAGGCCCAGCGGTGCAGGAAATTTGCTTTTCTTGGGAGGACTTTCTCGAGGTTCTGGTCCTGGTGCTTCACTTTGCAAAACTGGTCATTTAGAAAAAAACCCACATCCACTGGTGTTTTCCTCCTGAGGAGCTCTCGGGATCCACTTCAGTGTGTTTTCAATGCTGTCTTCCAAGAGGACCTTAGAAAGGGCTCTTTATTCTTGAACTTCCTGAGGAGGTTTATATATTTGGTATAGCCCCAAGAAGGGCTTAGAGGGCTTCTTCATCTTGAAAGGGTTCCTTCATCACTAGCAAAAGGTGGTAAAATTCCATAAAAACACTCCAGGTGTAAGAGGACGGTAGCCGTGCCAAGGCCAACAAAGCTGAAAGGCTAACTCACCAAAGCAAGGGGGAGGTGACAGGAACATTAAACAAATACAGAGAGTCTATTCTGGAAAAAACCCCAACAAAACCCCATCCGAGTAGGGGGAATCTCACTTTTCAATCTTCAGTTGCATGGCCAATTTGATTAAGCTTGTCTGATCATTAATTTACTGAAGGTACATTTACACATAAGCTATGACTGTGGCCCTACATCTGTGTGAATTTATGCTCACCAAGGTTAAAGAAGCCCCACAGAGCAAGTAGGGAAGATGTTCTTTGCATCGGGAGAGCCAGGAAAGCAGAGGACATGGAAAACTGCTCAGAGATCAGAGGTGGTGGCACCACAGACCAGCTTCACCTTCCCCTCTGTTAGAGGAATAAAGGCCCAAAGTCCTGGGCACTTCAGTGGATGGCACAAGCACCACAGGGCTTCCTTCAGCATCGTGCAAAGGAGCAAGCCCTAACAGCGCCGTGCGCGCTGCCATCCCTCGCGCGCTCCCAGCAGAGCGAGGGCAGCAGTGGCAGCATCTGCGCGGCCTTCGGCGTGCAGCACAGGCTCCCACATCCTTAGAAACGTCTACATCAAGCTGGTTCTCATTGCGCTTTACAGCAAATTCCATTCACATCTGGAAAATCTCTTTCGCTAGACAAGGAGTCTCTAGTTGGTTTTATTTTTAAATCCACATCTTTTAGTAAATCCTTTCCAATTGCATTTAAACGTATTTGAATTTGCATATTTAATCAAAACAATTAGAGCTCCGAAGCTGATGTCTCTCGAATATTTAATTTATAGTTTATTATAAAGTGATATAACACTTCTTCATTAAAAGTGTTTCTTTTAATCTCTTTAATCACCGAGTGTTCTTTTCATGTTGTGAAAGCTTCATCTAATCAAAAAAAAAAAGGAAGCCTACGTGATGCTGAGCAGTTTATTTAGCACGTACTGAATTAAGTTTCCACAGACCACGCAGTTTCTCCAGGAACTGACGTGACCTTCTTTGAAACTGTCATTTCATTTGGACTGCAAATAAAACTTTTCATGATTAAGTGATTTCTCAAAAAGCTGAAGCAATTTCTAGCTTCTGTGAAGTCTGCAAATGACAAAATTAGAAGAACTCATTAAAGATGCCCTGAAGATAAAAAAATAATCTGTGAATTAATTACTATTGTGGATACAAACAAATAGTCACCAATATCTTTAAAATATATTTTGAGGAACAACTGAATGCAAACAATATCTGTGACTGTTGTTAACCTTTGTCATTACCATTAGTTGTTTACTGATAAATAATCATGAGCTCGATACTTTACAAGCCAGTATGAATTAACAGGTTTTATTTAACAGCATGAGCTAAGTCTGTGATCATTCTGGGTCTGCGTTTTCATTATGGTGTCTTGACAGGTGACCCCAGAAAGAACAAAGAGAATGGTCAGATGAAAAGATCACTGAAATGAGTGCTACGTTCCCAAGAGCGATCAGTGGGTTCTGGATCACACCCTCAAAGCTTTAGGAGGGTCATGTACCTTTGAGGACCTGACTCTGTAAACCCAGAACCATGCTCACTGCATGAAGCACGCGGATCTTTATTTAGGTCGTATCTCCACTGGAGCCGGATAATCTTCACTAAGCAACTGCAGCAATGACATTGGGTACTGATGGATTTGGCCAACTTTCCCTAAATTCAGCAAGAAGCCGTGCACAGCTTTGCTTATTCCACGGGTCCCCAGTAGCTTCCTCTCAGGGAAGAAGTCCGCCCAAACGGGAGAATCAAACACAGGCTCCTGGCCTGGGTCACACATACTCAGGATTAGAAAAATGAGAATAGAGGTGAGCAGGATGAGAAAGAACATACACAGCTTACTGAAGCTACGATTCAGGTTTACTTCATGCCTCTCGATGCTGAATGGGGCTGGGAAGGAGAATCATGACACTGGTGCATTCCAGTCTGCAGAGGGGGAAACGGGGGTGCAAAGATTCCAAGAGGTGACTGCCTCTAGCCCCAGCTCAGAACAGTACGTGTACAGAAATCGAGAGTGGGGAGAGACTTTGCAAACAGTCCATCTGTTTTTACTGAAGCCTTGTGAGGTTTCTGAAGACTCTTCTACTTCTCATCATGATACAAGCTTGTCGTACTTCCAGGTAATCTATTTGTGTGTGAGAATAGCTTTTTCCCTAATCAAGCTGGTAATCTTAATGTGAGACTGTAAGCAAGCTACAAAAACATCCCCTCCGTGATCTAGATTTCTTTAAAGGAAATAAAAGCCTTTAACAGAACTCGAGCTGCCCTCGATTTTTCAAATGTCAATTATCCCTTAAATCTTACTCTTGAAATCACCATTAATTGCCTCGTAGACCTCATTTTATGTTAATTTTGCCTTGATAGAACACTATTTGAAAAAGTAAGATGTAAAGATTCTTTCCATCGTAAATTGCCAGTAGTTCTCTTCCCCTTCTAGCTAATTACTTTATTATGTACATTTGACATTGTTTTGTTCTACAGGAATTAATTTTGCACGTATCTTCACGAGCTGTGAAACTTTTACAATGCATTGTTAAACTACGCATGTTGTGCTGCAGGTTTACAATGGCAGGAACTACTCCGTGCCTTGTGTTACCGGGAGATAAGATGCTTCAAGGGTCCCTGAAGGCGTGGGGCTTCATTCAGTTCCCTTTCAGATGTGTCTGTCTCATTGCTAGGCACAGCAAATGACTGACATGTAAATCACTGCCAAGTTTAAGTCATGAATAGGAAGTAAAAGAAATCACTTTTCAGCTTAAAAGAGAAAACAAAGCGGCAAACAATAAGCAGATCACCGCTAGTTTAATGTTCATGGAGCAACTGACTGCACTGCCCATCTTCTCTGGTTTTACCTTTCTCTGCCTTACCACAGCTGTGCTGAGCTTGAGCAGTCTTGTTGATCTTGCACCAGTCCTGGAGACCTCACCAGTACCGGAATACCAAGCTCAGGATAGAATATCTTCAGCTGGAAGGCACCTACAACCATCATCTAGTGCGACTGCCTGACCCAAAGTTAAAGCGTGTCCCTAAGGGCATCGTCCAAACGCCTCTCAAACGCTGACAGGCTCTGGGGGTCCACCACGTCTCATGGAAGCCTGTTCCAGTGTTTGAGCATCCTCTCAGTAAAGAAATGCCTCCTAATGTCCAGTCTGGACCTTTCTGGGTCCTTAGTCACTCCTCAGAGGACATTCCTTCCAGGCCTTTAACCAGTTCTGTTGCCCTCCTCTGGATGCATTCAAGGACCTTCACATCCTTCTTAAATTGTGGGGCCGAGAACTGCACATCGTGCTACCCGGTGAGGCTGTACCACTGCTGAACACAGCAGCATAATCCCCTCTTGCCTGGCTGGTTGGGCTGTGTTTGATGCACCCCAGGGTGGGGTCTGCCCTCGGGGCTGCCAGGCACACTCTGCTGACTTGGATTGGGCTGCTGCTGGCCAGCAATAAAAAACCCACTGAATGCCTCTGCTTATTCCTTATCCCCGTTAGTCAGATGACCATCTTCAACAAGTACTGGTCCAAGGTTCTCTTTAGACCTTGGCTGTTCATGACTTCTCCACAAACCAGAGCTCTGTAATGTTCCTGTGAAGCCTGACCTTGCTTCCAGAGATCACACAACTTCTTTTTCCTCTTGAGCTCCGTGAGGAGCTCTCTGCTTCCAGAGAAGCCAAGCTGGTCTGCTCCCCTTGCCTGACTTACAACACAAGTGCTGGGACATATGTAAAGGTATCTGGCCTTTGCAGCTTTGACCCAAACATGCTGGATCCCTCCTGGTGAATCCATCCCAGATATCTCAGTTGTAACACCATGAGAGTCCCTTGGCTTTGCCACACTGGTCTTCCTCTAACCTTTGCTGGATTACTAAATCAGTCCTGCAGCCCTAAAAACTCTCCGTGAAGTTAAATTCTAGAGAGATCTCACCTCAGTATCCATGAAAATAAATACAGAATCTTCCCAGACTAGGCCAGGAAGGATTGCAATACCAGAAGCCACCACGCCGTGACTTAAAAGTGCAGAGAGATATTAAACAAGAGGCTATATTATAATAAGGCACTAATTAATTTGCATCTCACCTGAGTCCACTGATTTGTAAGTGCATATTGATTTAAACTGCTTTACTTCTTTTCATACCACTATAAACAACAATTTCCTCTCATAAAACCTCAGGTTGTCTGTGTTACTGCCTGGTTGGTAATGTGCAATCACACAGGCACAACATCTGTGTGACATCTCCCGGTGCCTGGCCCTCCTTCCTTGGAGGGCACAGTGATGCCACGTGTTAGCTGGCGCTGCGGCGTTATTTGCTTTCATGTGGGACCAGCTAATAAAACGTTCTTTCCCCAGAAAGAGCAAAACCACACCAATGATTCACTAGAAACGTTGTCTGTACATAGAATTACACATGCTGTAGCTGCAGGTCACCTGCTGGGGCATTCATGGGCAACACGGGGGGAAAAACCAATTATGCCACGGGAGGTTTAACAGAAAACCAGAACAAGCCACAGAAAGACAGCTTCTATTGATGTCATGACTGACACCAGTTTGGAGGCATGACAGTTCCTGATTTTAGTCTCAGTAGAGGCTGGGCTGTTTTTTTCCTGTTGGATTTATGACCCTGTAAATAGAGAATTTAGCCTGTGTCATCTTGGGATTCAGGTTGTTAACACAGGGAAGTGCTTTCCAAAACAAGATTAACTTTAGCAATCGTTCTGGCCGCACTGAGAAGCCACAACTACACAGCCTTACACAGGCTGCCGGGCAAGTACTCACGCCGTACTTGCACTGCCAAGGAATCCTTTTTATCTTGGTGAAATTGTGAGCTGTACAAACCATTCGCTACATCTTCTAAGCAGCAACGTTTGGTCCAACTTGACAATTTACTTTTTTTTGCAGAGTCGGTCTAAAACTGATCTCTTAATTCACAAAATGGGTAAAACCAAAATGGACATCTCTTTAAGGCTTTAAGGTAAAGTTAAAAACAAATCACTATCTTAAAAAGCATTATTTAACCGTTACCTAAAAGTAGCAACTGAGAATATTCTTACTCTTATGCTTCTCAGCCCTTCCACTCCACACATTATCGACCTATTGCTGTTGAACAGCACCTGTGATCCTACACTGGAGAATTTTTCTGTACAGCAAATCATTCCCCGTGGGCAGGGCTGTGGCCCACTGATTAAAATCCAGCTAAAGCCAGGCCTTTAAGAGGGCAGCACACCACGGCAGAATGGGGAATGACTAGATTCATTTTCCTGCCCGGACTTTAGAGAAGATCCCACTGCTCAGAGAAGGGCCATGAAAGGGAAGCCGGCAGCAAGGACAAAAAGGGACGCTGTGCACACGTGACACATCCCACTGCTCACTCTCTGGGCAAACAATTCCCCAACACAGCAGCTCTGTGAAAAATCCCCTCGCTTTCTTTGTTCCCTCCCAGTCGTTTCTAACTCTTGGCACAGCAGCCTATCAATTTTCCTACCCCAGCAGTTTGAGAGGCAGCATGGTAAATCACAAACTGATGAACATTCAAACTAACTCTGCACGTTAAAAACCAGTTACCATGTAAAGGTTTACTTCTGAGCTGGAGGTGATTTCTCAGATGAGAAACAATTGGGATACACAAACACTTTGGATGGGAAGTGGCTGGACATGGGCTTCTATGTGCTGTATGCCAGAGGCTGGTTTAACTAGCCAGCACTGAAGAATTGGGATCCCAGAACCTGGGAGAGGCTAAACAAATAAGTGAATAATAAAAGACAGACAGAGACAAAAGCATCCACAAAACCCCCCCAACCCTCCCAAAAAAGCCCACCCCAAACAAACAAGAAAAGAAGTGGGAGTCACCTCTGGAATTTGCGAACAAAATAGCTCAGGGAGAGGCGTGCTATCTGCTTGCTCTGCGACAGAGGGACCCCGTCGTATGGACAGCACCCCCGAGAACACCCGGTCTGTTTTCTGGTCAGGGAGCTCATTTCCTCACCTCTGTTCATAACGGCATTGCTCTAGTTCTCCACCAACAAAACCAGCACCAGCTTCATGCAAGTTCTACACACAACCCTTCCGACTAAGAAGGAATTAAGCAGATATATTTATTATGTTATTTGATGGCAAATACAACTGATTTCACCATGACAATACACTGTGTAACAGTAGCATGCCATACTCAACCTGAGCTGCAAATGCAATTTTCCTCCTGGGTCAGCTGATGTGGAGTCTTGATACATCATTTAGTGGAAGCAAAATCCTTTCCTTTTCCCTTAAAGAGCTATTACCTTCTAACCAAATTTCCTCTTCCCCATTTAACAGGGCCATTATATCCCCGCGAACACGAATTCATCTGCAAGCACAGTGTCTTGGTGACATACACAATTACTCGAAGTCAAAGCCTGGGTTTGCCATTCCCTGGACTCTGACGATGACTCAGTCTGTGACTTGAGGCAAATCACTGAATATTGGTTCAGGCATCCCTCAAAGCGCTGCAAACACCTTCACTGCAACAGATATTTGGAAGCTTTCTCAATCACGCAGGTTGCTTTAAAAGCCAAAATGATTGCTACGGGCTTGCTCTCGATAGAAAATCTTCTACTGACCTCAGTAGGAATGAACTGGAATGGGCCTTCAAGAAGCCTACCGAAAATTAGACTTGAACCATCTAATAGAGGATCTGATTACATTTAATTCATCGCAAAGGACTTGTAGGTGCTTCCTTAACTAGAAGACCTGCTTGTACAAGCACAGCCCAGCAGCAGAGCCCCAACAACGGTGAGAAATACCAACCTTATGGTTTATTTCCACCTAAGGCAATTACCAGCACAGTTCCTGTTTGGTCTCTTGGATACACGATGCGATTCCAGTTAGCCCTCCAAATGCAGTATGGTCCCTTCAAAGCACAAGTAAGTCCACTCAGTTGGGAACGATCAGACATAAAGCAACAAGAAGCATTACTCATCCTAACGCAAATCTAAGAATATGATTCTGGGGCACAGTAAATGGGTCTTTCAGAAATCCCAGATAAAGTGAAGGAGCTGCTCAGAAAGGATGCTGTTGAGTTTTGCAGCCACCAGTCTCCCTTTATTTTCTTCTGGAGTGAATAAATAGCTTTGCAAGAAAACATTTGCTTGAGGAAAAAACACAGTGCTGCTTCTACGATTCAAAATGCATTCGTATTTTGAACTCATCCGTCAGCTTCTAGCTCAAGGCAACAGAACTCTACTAATATTTATTTAATAATATATGGTTAATATTTTACAAATGTTATTACAAAGCCACAGACAAGGGTAAAAATATTGTAAGTTAAAATAATACACTAAATTACAGGTTAATAAAGCTGAGTAGAGAAACCCAGTCAAGAGAAGACTCCTTCAATCAAAGACCTGTTTTCTGTGGCTTGTTTTGGTTCATCGACGATGGATGCTTCGGATACAGCTTCCAGTAGTTGGGGACTTTCCTGCACTCGTGTAACACAAATACCTAGATATTTGTGCTGATAGTGAGGTGACAAAAATACCTCCAGGGAGAGGACACTGGGGTAAGTCCCCATTTCATCAGGGCCTAGTTCCTGCCCCTGCCCAGGGAAAACCCCATCAGTTCATCTGAAAACAAAGCTTTTCAAGATTTTAGAAGACTTCAAGACTTTTAAATCCAAGAATTTAGAAGTGGTAATGGTTTCTCTTTTATAATGAAAAGAAATCCTAAATAGGCAGACTTAGTTCTCAGAAGCATCTCCGCTGGGAGATGAAATCTTATCTCAGGTCACTGAAGATGGAGCTGCTACCAAAGCAAACGGAGAGTAAGCCTCTGACTGGGCGCAGGCACCGGTGCTGGCATCACCTGATGCAGCAGCTGCTCTGTACATCAGCTTGGCTCACAGTGGTTTTACATCCTCTGGAAGATTAGTAATACAAGGACACAGGACTGTGCTCTACTTAACATGTTTAAGAGAAACAGGTCGCTCAAATGATCCTGAGCTCTTGCTGCCATCCCTGCAGCGGAAAGTAACCCGCCCTGTTCCTGTAGGTGGTTGCTCTTACGTGCTTATGAATACAAGTTCCCAATGAAAGAACTGACTCCCCGTGCCTAAATACTGCAGAGAACGGCAACGGGCTGTATGAAATTTGCTTAGAAATTCAAGCCGTGGAAAAAATGTGGGATATTTCACTAGATGTCAACTCCACTCTATGGGAGAATGGGATACACAACATGCTACTTCTTGGCTAGCCTGGATAGCAGGGCAGTTGGAGCACAGTGTCTGCACCCCCACCCCTACATGATCCCTCACACCACGCAGCAGAACACCAGGTGAAGCCAGGCATCTCTTAAAAAGGGCAAACGGCAAGGAAAGGTGAAGCACAGTGAGCAATCTGTAGCCATGGACTGGAGAGCACCATCTTCAATTGCAAACGTTATTTGTTGCACCGATACTGTGCTCATAATAAAGACAGCAATTGTTCTACAAGAACGATGTTAGGTGATTAATCTAGTTTAGTGCCTCAGAGGGGAAAGCAACCCAGGTAATCTAGAGATGCCTGTTTTGGTGCTGCAGAGACAAAAATGTAGTTGAACAGCAGAGACGGGTCAACTGGCCTGAAATCAACGCTGGCCACCGTTTGCCACGTAGCCCTGTCTCAGGGGAATGAAGGGCAGCCCCTGGGAGCTGAGGCTGCAGCTGAAGGACAGGGCTGCCCACCATGCCATGAGAGCCACCCCTATCCCGCCAGCCCGCGGTGTACGGCCCCAGGAGCAGGTGGCGGAGGGAAGGTGCCTGCTTCTCAAACTTAACATCTCTAGAAATAATCTTTTGCTTCCAAAAAGCTTTAATCTGCACTGTACGTTGATACCTTATCTGGGATATGGCGAAAATAGTGAGAAGAGCTGGTAATAAACTGCTGAAAAAGCTGTTTGTTACAGCTCACTAATTTGTTCTGATAGAGCCAGGACCACAGATCCGCGCCCGGGTGAAGTGAGATGAGGCAGCAGCATAGCATACATTCTGCTACCTTGCACACCACGATCTGCTACAGATGAAAGTGTTCTATGTAGGTCAGGCACCGCTTCCCTGGAGACAGACAAAAGCCGTAAGGAAATCAGAGCGGTGCTGGGCCTCGTGGCCCTGATCCAGTCTACTCCAAAGGGTCCATTACGCAGAGGACTGCGGCTCTGATCAGAGTGCTCTTCCCAATCAACTTGTGCGAGGCAAATAGAGCAGACTGGACAGCATCTGTATCACGATGCAAAGCCAGATAAAACCCCTTGCGCTCCCAAGGAGACGACAGTTTTGTCTGGTGGAAAAAGGAAATGGCAGTGACACTAATTTTCAACTCATCACAACACTGAGCTGCACAGGCTGCAGCTCTCTGGCCCTCACGGTGAGGGGAATGGTGTTACTGAAAGCAGCAGGCTTGCATTTCTCTCTCCCTGTCCTCTGCTGTAACTGAGCAGGGGACCTGTGCTTCAGCCTTGCTGCAGTCACACTGCCTTTGACAGGTGGGAGAAAAAGAATCTCCGGAACCCAGAACTAAAAGGGAGCATTTCTGGTTATATCTCTCAATCTCAGGAGAGAATTCTGTATTTTTAAAATAAATTCTTTTTTCTTTGCTATTGTGTATGCCTTTATCCT
Organism: Chloroceryle amazona; assembly: GCA_027560015.1. Taxonomy (NCBI): domain Eukaryota; kingdom Metazoa; phylum Chordata; class Aves; order Coraciiformes; family Cerylidae; genus Chloroceryle; species Chloroceryle amazona. Next base: position 99,553 of record JANHFX010019489.1, read on the forward strand.
AGCAACTAAAAAGCACAAAGCAGGAGCTTCCACGAACATTTCATAGCAGAGTTTAATTTCATAACACCCATCACACCATTCTTCATTACCCCCTATTCATCTAAGAATTTCTCCTGTGTCAAAAACCTGCAAGATTCTCAACAGAACAGCATTGTATTTTCAGAATGGTATTTAGCTGTGAAGAGCTACAGAAAGAAGTACACAAATCACTGCACACACTAAACAGATGAAGAGTGTATGATGGGAGAAGAAAATATGTGCATTTATGCACTTTATGAATATCTTAATTTGCCTCCAGAGGAAAGGCACCATAACTGCCTCTGCACTCCAGTTTGCTCCACAGTGATTTTCCTAATTTAAATAAACTGAGTAATCTAGAAAGGCTTTTCCCATTCCAGCTCTGAGAAACTACCCTCCTTGCTGAGCCCGGGACCCCAGGTAACAGGGACTGCTGGCTATCACCCCTGCAGAGTTCCAGCGTTGTTACTCGAACGGAAGAATAACACCGATATTTCTATCCTTGTCCCAGAGAACTTCTTTAGAAAGGTACAGGGGCTTTTGCTCTTTTCCCCCTCCCTCCTGAACTACTGCAGAGCTGTGGGTCTCCTTCCGTGCCATCATCCATACATTTCTGACTGTATTTTTTCCCCTGCAGTAAGAAGCAAGCTGTACTTTAAATGTAATTCCACTTGAGTGCTGGTAGGTTATGTTCCTTACCCTGATTCCGAGCTCCACATTCTCTCCTCCATATACTTCCATGCCTTCATCCAATAAGCCAATCTCTTGGAAATATTCTCTATCTACTATGAAGCATCCAATCAGTGCAGGACTTCTGGAAGAATAAACCAGCAGCAACCAAAATTAGCTGACAGAATATGAGCGCCATTATTCAGAAATAATTACGTTCCCGAGTGCGGGGTCAAACTGTGAGTCAAGCCAGGTGCTTAGGGAGGTGTTTCTCAAACGGATCTCTTCAGCTCTGTCTTCTCTTCTGGATTTGATGCTGGTATAAGCACCACTGAAGAAAACACACTCAAAATTATTGGGGATACGTATTGACCAGAAGGATCTCAGCGCTGCCAAAACTAGATCTAGGAGCCCAAAGTGTGTTTCCCAGGCACCATCCATTCCAGTCTGTGTCCCTGCCAAGGCCTCGGATTTCTCGTCTGCGTTAATTAGCAAGGGTGGCAAACGATGCAGGTTTGAGTTTAGCCAGAAGCCAGGCTTGTCTACGGCTAAGAAAACTCGCGTCGGGGAGCTTATGTAAAAGGAGAGAGTATTTCTTGAACAGAACACCCAGAGAAGGGTTTGTGAGACAGAATCAAGAAATGGCTGCCCTCCCCTCCCAACACTGTAACACCAGTCCCCTGTCCTGAGCCAAGCTGAAGCATTCCGATCCTTCACCGAAGCACTAAGCTCTACTTCCGCCGTGACCTGAATCAACCAACTTTTCCTTTGCCCAGCCGGTCTTCAGAAGGTCAGAGTTCAGGCACAGAGAGTACAATTTTACCCTGATGAGATGCATGGAGGAGAATACAGAGTAATCGAGCCTCTTCGTGTTGCTCCTACCTTACAGCCCGCAGTGGCGAGAAATAAAAATGTATTTTCTCATTATTATGTTGGTATGGGGAATTCTGGTAACTGCAGGATATTAACTGGCAGTACAGTGGAAATCATCCTGCATTTAGCGGGAAGATTCAAGCCGCTCTAAGTGCAGCCATCTGCTTTCAGAAGCTTCTAGCGTACAGAAATGTACACATTTATGGTTTTAACTTGAAGTGCTATAGTATCCACTCTGTAACAAGGAAAGGCTGTTTCTGATGTATTTATTAAGAAAGAAAATAGCACTTAACATCACTTCAAAACTTATGCCTCTTTTATGACAACGTACTCTTGCTTTTGGTGCCGGTTTAAAAGGATTTTTCAGAGTATCTGCTTCCCTTTGTTACAATTCTAGAAGCATATCAGAGGCATGAGAGAAGCCATCAATCAATACATACAGCTTCTTGTTTGTCTGAATTACCCAGCACACACAGAGTCTATTGCACTGAATAAAAGGTGCCAGGGAAAGGGGTAAGGAACAAACCCAACCACCCAATATTCATAAAGCCATTCGCTCCACAGCTCTCTCAGAGAACACAGTGTGGGTTCAAATGGAAAAGCAGACTTGCTCTTTATTCTGAGTTCAAATTACTTGCACTTAAAAAGTCACCATAACTAATAGTGAAGGTTTGCCTCTCCAGGACTTTCAAAACATTTCATGTTAACAGAGCTCATTAACACTGATAATCATTTCTGGTGATGGGGAAACTACCACCCCTTTTTACATATGTCTGTGGCAAACCTGTGAACTTTTATCTCCTACTTCCCAAATTCTAGGTCCTGTTCCAACAAGCAGCACGTGGGGCAGCACAGCCAAGGGTGTTAAAGCTGACAACTCCCCCCCAAAGCCATTTGCCTGAAAACAGAACTACTGGATCAGAGATACCTCTTCCACTGGCTACATGGACACTGACTGGAGTGATGACCCCCTTGCACTGCCCCTGCTATTTAAGGTTCATTCTTTCTGCAGAGTGATGAAGCACGGGTACCAGTGATGACCATGGTATGAATGCATAGCTAGAAGAAAGGCCTGGAATCTCAGCAGAGCTGCTGAGGAGATTCAGAGCACCTACACCCTCCCTGAGATAAGGGTATCGTTCCGTTCCAGCCTAGACGGGATGAGAACCTACAGAGCCAGGCTGTACCCAAGCAAGGATCCAACACCTTGCTCACAAACTATCAGTGGACCAGCATTAACTCCTCTGACACAGCACGGCTCTGAAGTTCTGTGACAGTATTAGAAAGAACAGAGCTGTCAGATTGGTTCTGTTTGTAAATTCAATTCTGATCCTGGCCCGCTACCACTAAAAGAGCAGGCAAGACGTCTGGAGAAAGCAGCCTTGCTGTGTATTCACATCTCCCCTTTTCACTTCCACTCTGGTGTTTTGCCTCATGCTGCTACCCAGGAAACCTATTTAAAAAGATGTACAGAAAACAACAGCTTTCTTGATGACTGTGTAGTGGTCAAGGACAAGAGCTGAAGAGAACAGTTCAAGGACATTTAACTACAGCCAGCAAAACCTCTTACAAAGCTGAGGCCGCTCACCATCTGTCGTATCTAGATGAACACTGCCAGTGACACACTAATTCAGCTTACAGCTGACGTTACCTTATAGGAGCGGTCGTGTTCTCCAGCTTCCACCACGACTTCGGAGGGTTCAGGTATCGGCACCACAGCTCCCAGTCAAACCCCTGTGCTGAGAGGGGGTACTCCTCTATTTCAAAATTATCGTATTTAATGTTATCAAACGATGGAGAAATGACTCTCTTTCTGTTTTCTTTGATCCTAGTGAGCACTGGTTCAGCCCTAAAACAGACAAAACATATGTAAGGATGATGTCAATAGAAGCACAGCACCGATGGAAAGCCCAGAATCATGTACTCGTTTGGGTTGGAAGGGGCCTTTTAAGGTCATGGAGTCCAACCTCCTACACAAGCAGCAGCTTATACTGTGTATTTCAGAAGGGGGAAAGTTACCCACTCAGAGCTCCCTTGGCTTTGAGATGGAGTTTTGACAAGGGCAGGATCTGCCCCAGAATAACACATGGCAATATTTTATCTAGGCTGCCCTGTTGTTAACCTTGATGTTAGCTGGTGAGTGGAAGAAATGAGTATCTGCATATCATACCCTTGCTACCAAATAACCGTCACTTCAGGCTCGCAATATTATCAAGGACATCCAAGATCAGAGTTAATAATAGATCTGTCCTAGGGGTAGAAGCTCCTGCCTTTTTACCATATTCTTTTATTCAAGAAGCAACGGAGATACTAAATCCAGACCGAACAAGTTAAAATACATGGGTTTAATTATGTGCTACTTTTGCACAGAGCAGCAACCTCAGTGTGGAAATGACACGTTCTTGTTTGCACTATAGAACGTAAAAGAAACATAGTATTTTTAATTAAAAGAAGATAAATTTGTCCCTGTGGGCAAAGGGCTGCTGGAGAAGTTTTTTAAGGTGCAGTTTTCTGCTGTAGTTTAAATACACTGTAACGGGACCAGCAGGTAACTCGCCGTATAGAAATGACTCTAGATTATGTTCCACAGCACCAATACCTTTTCATACATGTGCTAGGACACCATCTGAACCTTCATTAAAAAGATCAGAACACTGACTCACCCTCTACAGGCAACAGGAATGTCATTCAGTATAAAGAGTGCTTGGAAAAGGTGCCTTGGTCAGAGCAATCAAGGAGACACGTACCATCCCACATTGAACTCCACGTGGGCGTCGAAGAGGGCGACTACTGGTGCTGTGGCTGCTCGCCACCCACTAACTCGAGATCGAATCAGCCCCTCTTGTTTGCTGTGCCGAACAACCTTGATGAAGCCGGGCTTACGGGCATTCACTTCAGCGACATACTTAGTTAGTTTCTCCTTGAGTTCTTCTGG